>BDDC01000053.1:6759-51850 GCA_001662425.1 Chlamydomonas sphaeroides
GTGAGCAGCCACAGCTGAAGGCCGTTGAGAAATATGCGCAGGAAGGCATACTTGGGGCCCGTGAGGGGGCGCTCCTTGCCGATGGTATACAGCACCTGGAGAGGGAGAGGCGGAGGGAGGGGAGGAGGGATGCGGCCGCGGTCCGTACGGCACGCGCGGCGGGGCACGGCGTGCCTGACCCCTGGTGCCGTGAACACCGGGGCGATCTGGGCTTTGCGCGGCGTGGGTCGAGTTCTGCGGGCCACGGCGCCGACGGACGCGGGCCATTGCGATGTCTTGGGAGACGGACCGGCACGGCCGAAGGGCCATCGCTCCCGCCGCTGAAGGCTTTGGTGGGGGTCGCTACAACGATACTTGTCGTGGTTGCCCCTGCAGACGCTGACTAGCTATGTGATTGACCGCGGCTGTATGCCTTCCGCGAACGAGCGTCTCTTACACTGAAAACCTTGTAGAGCGCGTTGCGCTCCTCAAACATTTCGCCATCTTCACCGGGCGTGATGTTGCTGGTCGTGGGCGTCGAGAGGGCGTGTCAGCATGGACGTCGCTCTCGAACCACGCCCAGCTTAACTCACGTAATCTCAAGATGGGATGCATTAGCTGAAGAGCCAAGCGATGATACCGAAGCTCCACTCATAGCTGGTGCGCGCGCCAAGTATTGCCGAAGCCACGGCTGTGCGTGGTTTGCTCAAGTGAAGCGCAGCGCTGCGCTGCTAATGTACAATGAGCATCAAGCGACCCCGTCCAGGCTGGAAACCTTTTAACCCAAGCTGCACATGCAGATGTGCGGCCGGCCGCAAGCTCCTCGCCGCGATACGTTATAACGCATTCATACAGCCACTATGTTGTCATGTGTCTCTGCTCTCGTAATTGAGCCGGTCTGGCTTGAAACGGGGCGTATTGCGTACGCCGTGAGCAAACGGCTTACAATCCTATTGACCCTTCAAGAGATGTCGTTTCGCTAACAGTATTGACCTTGGCGTGCTGTGCATCGAGAGGTGCCGAGGTCTGGAGTTGGAATTGGATCCGGCACCACTCGGCTACGCCAATAGATGAGTTGCCCCTTGCAAAGTATAAGCATGTTCTGGCGTTAAGAATGTTATCGTGGAGGGGTATAGGAAGCGTTTCAACATACTAGGGTGCTCATGCTCGCTTGTACGCCGATGTCCAATGTTATAACGGCCACAAATTTATGTGTCTCGCAAGTCCTTGGAAGGAATGTGGAATAGGTGTTGAGCTGGTCGGACTTGTCGCGACCCGGCGACCTGCACCCGAACAGCTTCACGCAGCACTCCCCGCGGACATGGAAGCTGATGTGAATGGATACGAAGAACCATTGTATTATAGGTTGCTCTGGGTGCGACACAAGGCGTAGCTCTGCGTTAACGTCTTCTAACCATTCGTCAGTCACCTCGTCATCCTCGTCTCTGCGCTGCTCTCTCTTCGAGTGAGCCGTGTGGGCTATGCATTGTGATGCGTCTCAGCTATTCTTGATGATGGCGCCGCTTTCTGTGTCGCGTGACGCGCTCCAGTACGGTCGTGCGTTGTGGCAGTGCCCTATGTGCCCCTTAGTGCCCCCACCCTCCCCGGCCCTCCTAGCCGTACAGCCGTAACCCAGGTTGGAGGTAATGGCAGGTGGCAGCAGGAACCAAGCCCAGGCCGGTCTTGGAGCTCCGTCGCTGTCCGCACGGCGGATGGGAGCAACCGGAAGGCGACCGGCAGGACAACGCGCCGCCGCTGGTGTACCACCGCGACGACAGAACCGGCCCGGGACGCATGTCACGACACAATAAAAGCGGATACGATGCTGACGGGTGCTGCTCGAATTGGCAGCAGCTCCATCCATTGGAGCGGCTGTCCGGGTGCCTGGCATTCTAGGAGTGTCCGCAGCGGTGCGCCGGCAGGCGCCATGGGGATGGAGGTGTGACCAGGAGGGCGGGTGCAACCTAGAAGTGCGGCGCCCGATGAGCGGCCGCCCCTTTGGTCCGTGCTGTGCTGAGGATACGCTGTGACGTGAAACGCATACAACCCAAAAGACAAACCTCCCCAGCTGCGCATGGGTGCATGGCTCGCCCCCAAAAGAGGCCACCCAGACCAGACGCAAAGAGTCGGTCACTATGCGGTAATAAGGGACGACCTAACGTTGCAAAACGCAACGAAGCGTTTATCCGTTAGGCAGGGGTCCCCTCCGGAGCGCTTCCGACGTGATTGCAAAGGCTTCCGCCCCGTTTCCTACGGAACGGGGCAAGAAAAACTGTTTCACCGAAACTGCCTTTGTGCGCGTGAGCTGGCCAGATTTTGTTAGCCACGCGGTGTGTCGTGCCCCCGCAACCGGGGGTTGCGCCCATGTCATGCAACAGAGGGCCTTGGGTTGCGCCCCTGCACCCGGCAGCTCCACGCGCGCACGAAACCTCCACTCCTCGGCGAGCGGGGTGCGGCTGTGGCTGCTGCAGCCAGGAGCCCCCCCTGGCTGCAGAGTCATGCGGTTGCCAGTGCGGTTTGCCCCTCTCCAACCCCTCTTAACATCGGAGACTCAGGTGTATCCCTCATTCATTCTTATCCCACACAAAGCACCTGGTAGCTCCACTCTGCCTGGCCATGAGCGCCGCTGGCCCTGCCACCAGCAGCCGCTGCGGCCGCCCCTGGCCGCCCCTGGCCGCCCGCTGCGACTGCGCAGTGCGCTCCAAGTGGCGCCGCAGCAGTGGTGCCGCCCGTGGGGTGGGGTGGGGTGGGGTGGGGTGGGGTGGGGTGGGGTGGGGTGTGGGGCCATGCCAGCAGCCGCAGCAGCAGCTGACCTAACGCCTCGGGCGCTGAGGAAGCAGGCTGGCGTGTGGCGCGTCGCGTCTGGCCGCGCAGATGCGCGAGAGCGCGACTAGGCGTCTAGGCCCCGCGGGCGGCCGTTGCGGGCACTCGGCCGTTGCTCGTGTTGGCTGGCCACATGGCGCAGCGCCGCCGCATGCGGCATCACAGCCCTTCACAGCCCACCGGCCACCAGGCAGGGCCCCACCCACCAAGCCGTGAAGCAGCCAGGGCGGCGCACGACCTGCAGGCAGCCGCTGGCAGCTCCGACCCGCCTGACGTCAGTGCCACAGACGGCAACGCGCTACCCTCTGACGCAAGCCCTGCAGGCGCGGGCCCTTCTTGGAAGCCCAATGAGCTGGCCCTATCGGCCCCGGATATACAGGCGAGGGGCACCTAGCTGCGCTCTCTGCTTGCGTGACGTCCGTGTCATGTGTCCCGGCGCCCCATCTGCTGGCACGCAGCTACCCCGCTGCATGCGTCCGCTGGGGGCTTCCCCTGCGCCGCAGCCACGGTCCGGGTCCAGAGGCAGGCGGCCGTTTGCGCGCCCTGCTGCTCCCTGCACGCCCGGCCCTCTAGCCCATGGCCCCCCACGACGCGTTCGACACAGCCCCAGCCCATTGCGCATTGCACACCACTCACCTGCGTGCAACGCAATGCACCGGAGCTGCCAGACCACACCGGCATCCCCCGGCTCTCCCTCCGCTGCCTCCAGGCCGCACGCCCAGGGCCCGTGTAGCCCGCCAGCCCGCTCCCCACCGCTCGCGCTCGACAACTCGACGACTGCTCAGCCCTCGCACAGCTCGTTGGTCCCGCGTCCATTGCAACCTTAGCACCTAGCTAGTTGGGCTTCAGGCTCCTGATCGCCGCAAACATGCGGTCGAAGTCGGCTGTCAGGCCGTACTCGCCATCGCTGCCCTCCTCATCCTCCGCCGCCGCCTCCGTCCGCCCTCCTGCACCCCCCTGCACCCCACCAGCCCCCTCACCGCGCCCGGCCGCGCCCACACCAGCACCCGGCCCGCTCGGCTCTGCAGCTCCGACCGCGACGCCGCCGGCTACCGCCGCAGCTGGCGAGGCCTCCTGCTCGGCCCCGCTGCCGCCGCCATCCGCTGCGCAGCCCTCAGCCCCCTCCTGGGCCGGCGGCTGCGCGGTGCCGTTGGCGGCGGCTCCCGACGCAGCCGCCGCCGTTGCGCCGGGCCGCGCCGCTGGCAACACCGCCGCCGCCGCAGCGGGCCGGACAGGAGCAGCCGCCGGCTGCTGCCGCCGGGCGCGCTTCGCCGCGGGCGGACCCGGCGCCGGCTCCCCGGCTGCGGGCGCAGCCACAGCCGCCTGGCTGCCGCTGGCCTTGGGCGGCCGCCCGCGTTTGCGCTGCGCCGGCGCCGGCGCTGCCCCGCCCTGGCCCTCTGCTGGCGGCGGGCAGCCCCCGCCTGCTGCTGCGGCTCCTGCGTCCGCCTGGCCTGGGCCGCGGCCCTTGCCGGCTGCTGCAGGAGCACGTGAGGGCGCGGCCGCCGCCCGCCGGACAGCAGGGGACCAGGGCGGGGCAGGCGCACCACCGCTGCCGTCCGCAGCGGCCGCCGGCGGCAAATGCCGCGCCGGCGGCGGCACGGGCGGCAGCGGCGCCCGCTGCAGCGGCGGCGGCGTGGGCGGCCTGCCGCCGCTGCCACCGGCGCCGCCAGCCTGCAGCCTGTCAATGCTCTGCTTGTTCGAGTCCATTAGCAGTTTAAGCTGCCTGATCAGCTCCGCGTCCTCCGTCCCCAGTACTGCTTCCAAGTCATCGTCGAAGTCGCCGCCTGCAATACCGTTACCGCTGCAGCCGGCAGCAGGTGCCGGCGGCGCCGGCGGCTGCCGCCGTGGCCGCTGGCACGCTGCGGCGCGCGGCTCGCGCCCTCTGCCGTCCTCATCGGTGCCACTGCTGCTGGCGTCGCTTGGGCTGCCGCTGCGTCCCCGCTTGGCACCGCGGCCACGGCCACGGCCACGCCCGCGACCACGCCCACGCTCGCTGGGGGTGCCGGCGAATGCGCCGCCGTCGGACGCCTGGTCACGTGCAGCGGCGCCGCGGCCGCGGCCCCGGCCCCGGCCGCGGGTCGCGGTGCCTCCCGCGCCGGCGGCGGCGGGGCGACGGCCCAGCGCGAGGCCGTTGCGGCGGAGGAACGCCGCGAGGGTCAGCGGCCTGGCGGCGCCACTGGCTGCGGCGGCGGCGGCGGCAGCCGGTGGCGGCTCCGTCACCTGCAGCTGCACCAGCCAGCGCCGGCCGGCGGCGCCGTCACTGGCGGCACCGCAGTGCGCGGGCCACTCGGTGGCTGGCCACAGCCCTGCCTGGGGCCCCGCGGCGGCGGCGCAGGCGGCGCAGCGGCAGCGGACGGCGCGGGCGGCGGTGTCGAGGACGCCGGCGGTGCCGTTGCAGGCTACAGCCAGCGACGCGTGCGCCTCATGGAGGGGCCTGCTGGGCGCCGGGGCCACACCGCCGCCGTCGCCGTCGCCGTCGTCACTGTCGCCGCCGCCGCCGCCGGAAGCATCGCTGGCGGCAGAGGCGCCCGCCGATACGGCCGCAGACGTTCCGGCCGCGGAAGCCCCGGCGCCCCGTCCCCGTCCCCGCCCCCGGCCACGGCCGCGGGTGCCGGTGGCGCCGCCGCCTCGGCGCGTCTTGGCCCCGGCGGCGGCGGCGGCGACGCTGGCGCTGACATCTGCCTCAAGCTGCTCGAACGCTTGCTCCAGGTCCGCGTCGGCCTCGCCATCGCCATCACAGCTCCCGCCGCCTCCGCCTCCTCCGCCGCGGCCCTCCCCGTCCTGCCGCCGCGGCCGGCCCCGCGCCTCCACGCCCGCCGCGGCCTCCGCTCCGGGCCCAGCCGCCGCCCCCGTAGGGCCCTGGCGGCGCCGCCGGTCGGCCTGGCCCGCCATGATCCTGTCCTGCGCCGTCAGCCAGGTGTCCGCCGCCGCCGCCACCTGCTGCCGCCGCTGCCGCTCCGCCGCCAGCACCCGGGCAGGCACGCCCGCCAGCCGCAGCGGGTCGCCGGCGGCGGCCAGCTCGTCGTCACTGCCGCCGCCGCCGCCGCCGCCGCGGCCCCGCTCGGGCGGAAGCAGCCCGGCCGAGGTGAGCTCCGACCTGCGGCGTGGGCGTGGGCGGGTGGGGTCGCCGTTGCGGCCAAGGCGTCGCGGAGCTCGGAGGCTGCCGGCCAGGGGCATGCCGCTTGCGGGGCCGGCGCGGGCCGCCGCTGCGTCCCGCGGCCATGGCGGTGCCCCAAGAGGCCCTGTGATGTGTGCGGCTTCGACGGTGAGAGATCGCAAGACAGGCCGCACCTGTGGCGGATGATCACGACCCGGTGCACGGAGCCTGGCGGCGGCGGGCCTGGCGGCCCGCCGCCGCCGCCGCCCGCCGCCGCCTGCCGCCGCCGCATCAGCGCCCCCAGCTCGCCCGCGATGCGGCGGCCCGACGCCGCCGCCGGCCGCGCCGCCACCTCCGCCAGCGCCTCCTGCACCGTCCGCGGCGCCGCCGCCAGCGCGGCCTCCGCCTCAGCGGCGGCGGCCTCGGCCGCCGCCGCGGCGGCGGCGGCGGCCGCCGCTGCTTTGCGCTTCTTAGCCTCCGCCACCTTGCGCCACGCGGGCGGCTCCCGAAGCGTCTGCATGACGTGGCTGATGGACGACTCGACCAGGTCCCGTATGTCCGACCCGACCGATGGCCTGAACAGGAATTCGACGCCTGGCGGCGGCTGGCCGCCGCTGCCGGCGGCGCCGCGGCGCTCGCCCAGCGGCGCGAAGACGGCGGCGCGCTGCTCGCCGTACCGCTCGCACAGCTCCTGCGGGGGTTGTTGTTGTTGTTGTTAGTGGTGGTGGTGGTGCAGAGGCACCACAGGAGCGTCATGACAGGAGGCAGTCAGGGCACGGTCGTGCAGGGAAGGGATTCCCCACGGGCGTCAGGGGGGTGCGTTCCGAGCCGCACCACCACCGCCGCCGCCGGCCCCGGTCCCTCGCTGCCCCGGTCCCTCGCACCTGCAGGCCCGCGAGGTCGGTGAGGCCGGGCAGCGCGGTGCGTAGGTGCAGCAGCGACGAGCGCAGCACGGGGTTGGACATGAGCACCTGGAGGGAGGGGAGGGGAGGGCAGGAAGGGGAGGGCGGGGAGGGGAGGGCAGGGCAGGGAGGGGTGTGAACACATGCACGGAGCCGCCTGGGTAAACAATGAAAGGCCGAGCGCGAGGGCGGCCGAAAGCATTGCGATTGGCCGCACGTCCTGGCCCTGCAGCCGTCTCTCCAACCCAAGCCCATTAGGCCCCGCTCCCGGCCGCCCACCTCCCGGAACGCCGACCCGGGCCGTAGCTGCGCCGCGCCACCACCGAAGGGCGGAGGCCGCGCAAAAGCGCCAGCTGCGCCGCCGCCGTCTCCTGCTGCCGCCGCCATGAGGGCCAGCATGGGGGGCGGCGGCGGCCTGCGGGGGCGGGGTGTGGTGGCGCCCAGGTACCGCGCCACGCCGCCCACCACCAGGGCGCCCAGCCGCCACAGCTCCTGCAGGGCGGCGGGTAACGACGTGCCACGACACGACATCACACGGTGTACGACAGGCAGAGCACGGAACCCCACCCCCAACCCACCGCTACACACGTCGTGCTGACAATGTATTACCCACTTCTAAACACACCTGCACTGCACCGACCACGTCCCTCAGGCCGCCGTCCGCTGCCTCCCGCACCGCGCCCTCCAGCGCCCCCAGCAGCGGCAGCGGCACGTAGATGCGCACCCGAGGCGGCCGCCGGGCCGCAAGAGCCTGCGCGGCAGAGCCGACGGCGGCGGCGCCAGCCGGCGGCTCGTCCGCCTGACCCGGCGGCGGCGGCAGCTCCGCCTCACTCGCGAACGCCAGCTGGGTGCCGTACAAGCAGTACAAGCAGTATAGCGCGCCGGCGCGAGCGGCCGGCGGCACGTCTGGGCCCGCCGGTGGCAGCGGCGGCGGCTCCGGCAGGGTCGGCGGCGGCAGGTCAGCCACAGCCGCTGGCACCGCGACGACCGCAGCCACCGGCGGCGGCGGCGGCGCCGCCGCCGCCGGCCCGTCCGGCAGCGGCGGCTGGCCCAGCAGCATGCGAGCGGCCTGGGCCGCGGCGGCGGCGGCCGCCGCCTCGATGCCCTGGCCACCGGCGCTGGCGTCGGGTCCGGCCGCCCAGGCCTGGGCTGCGGCGTGTGCGGCCCTCTGCAGCGCCGCCAGGTCGAGCGCAGGCCCGGGGTCGTGGCAGGGCCCGCCCGGACCTGGGCCTGGCAGCAGGCCTGGGATAGGGGCCGGACCCGGTACCAGAGCGAGGCTGGGACCGGCAGCCACGAAGGGGGCCATGGCCGTGGGCTCGGGGCTGGGGCCGGGGCCGGGGCCCGGGCCCGGGCTGGCGGCAGAGGCCGGGCCGCCAGGCAGCGCCACGGCTCCTGTTGGCGCCAACGGCCCGGCAGCCATGGCGGCGTGGAGGCCGAGTGCGACAGCGGAGGGGCCGGGGCCGAAGCCGGGGCAGGCCTGCGGCCCTCCGGCGCTGCTCAGCAGTCCCGCAGGCTGGGGCTGCAGCAGGGGGCCGACGCCGCCCGCGCCCAGCGGCAGAGGCAGAGGCAGAGGCGGCACAATCTCCTGCTGCTGCTGGTGCGGCGCGTACGGGCCGGGGCCGGGCAGCAGCGGCGCCGCCGGCACCGGCGGCGACACCGGCCGCGGCATCATCATCAGCGCCGCCGCCACCGCCGACGCGCGGTCAGGCGCCGCTGCGGCGGCCCCCTGTTCCGCCGCGGCTGGCGCTGTTGGCATGCCAGCCGCCTGCGTCAGCTGAGCTGCGCCGCCAGCGTCGGCACCTGCGCCGCCCGCTCCTTCGCCGCCGCTGCCGCCGCCGGCCCCAGCAGCCGCGCTCTCAGCTGCTGGCAGCGGCCCTGCAGGCGCCGCCACGGCGCCGGCAGGCGCCGCCGGCTGCGGAGCGGCCGCCGACGTACCGGCGGTCGCGCCGCCTGAGGACCCTGCCGGCGGCAGCACCAGGCAGGCTGCCTCTGAGCCGGGGGCCGAGCTGAAGACCATGGACCCCAGGGACGGCAGGCCCTGGAAAGGGAGCGAGCCGCCGGGTAGCAGCAGCGCTGCCGACCCAACGCCGCCCGCGCTCGCGTCCGCAGGCGGCAGCGGGGGCCCAGCTGACGGCCCGGGGGCCATGGCGCAGGGCCCTGCGGCGGCGGGCAGGTCGGCGGCTGCTGGCAGCTCCAGAGGCCCCGCCGGCGCCAGGGCCAGGGCCTCGAGCGGGCCGTGCGCCAACGGAAAGAGCACACGGGCGGCCAGTGGGGCGGCGGGGCCGGTGGACATCAAGGGCGCCGAGGGCCCCACCGCTATGACGGCAATGCCGTCAACCGGGGCCTGAGGCGCCGTCGGCGGCTGCGGCGGCGCCCCGTCCGCTGCAGCCGTTGGCAGCGGCGGCATTGGTGGCAGCGGCGGCATCGGCGGCAGCGCCGGCAGTGGCTCCATCGGCGACATGGGGCCTTCCTGAGGCGGCAACGACGGCGGCCCCAGCGCCTCCCCCGCCGTGGCGGCGCATCGCAGCGGCGACAGGCGCAGCGGCGAGGGCCGCGCCGGCGAGGGAAAGGGCGAGAGGCCGGCGGCGGAGAGCGAGGGCGAGAAGCCGCGCAGGGGCGAGCCCAGGGAGTCCCACCCTCCGGGTCCCAGACCCAGCCCGAGCTCGGGGCTGGGCGCCGGCCCCGGCTCCAGGTGCTCACAGCCCGGCGGCGGCCCGGCGCCAGGCACCAGCTCCCCGCCAAGGCCCAGCACATGAACGCCTTGTCCGGGGCCCACAAGGGCCGCGTCCGCCGCCTCCGGTGCCTCCGCCGGTGCTGGCTGCCCCGGCCCCGGCGGCGGCAGCGCTGGCGGCGCCCCAAGCAGCCCCCGCGGCAGCGGCGGAAGCACCCCGGGCAGCCCTGGCGGCGCCGCCAGGTCCGCCTCCGTCGGGGCCGGTGCGTCGTAGTCATCCTCCTCCACTGCCGCCACGCCGTGGCCAGCGCCCAGAGAGCCCAGGCCCGGCACCAGCGCCAGCAAGGGAGCTGCGCCCAACTCGCCAACCGCTGGTGCCATGCCCGCGCCAGTGCCGCCGCCAGCGCCGCCACTCGCGCCCGCTGCCGCCGCCCCGGCGGGCCCCAGCCCCGGCCCCGGACCGGGCCCCAGCAGCAGCGAGCTTGGCTGCTGCTGCTGCGGCGCACTCGGACGCCCGGGCCCCCAGGCTGCGTGCGGCGCCGGTTGGGCGCCGCCGCCCAGGCCAGCCGCGCCGTGCTGAGCCACCGCACCCCCTCCGTGCGGGCCCAGCCCCTGGTGCTGCCCCCCTGCCGCCGCCTGGTGCTGCTCCTCGTCCGCCTGGTGCTGCTGCTCGTCCGCCTGGTGCTGCTCCAGCAGCTCGGGCCCCAGCAGGCTGTCCAGCTCATGCAGCATGCGCTCCATGGCCTCGTGCGCGTCGTGGCCGTGGGCCTCATGCGCTGCCTGCTGCTGCTGCTGCTGCTGGGGTGCCTGCTCGTGATGGGGGTGCTGGGGGTGCTGCTCGGAGTTGTGCGGCAGCGCTTGATGTGGGTCGGACAGGGCTGCGGGCCCCGCGGCCGGGGGCGCATGTGGGTCAGGCGGCGGGCCGGCGCTGGGCGCTGGGGCGGCGTTGGCGTTGGCGATGCGTGGCGGCTGCTTAGCACGGGCGGCCCGGGTGGCAGGGGCGGTGGCAGGGGCGGCTAGGTGGTCGGGCCTGGCTGGCGCGGATGCCCGGGCGCGGAGCTCGGCGGGATCGAGTTTGTACTCGAGGAAGGGGCTGGGGTCGGCGAGCCGGTTGAGCGCCGACGAATACAGCAGCTGCAGGAAGTCCCAGGCTGGAACGTTGAGCGGCACAGCCTGGAGGGAGTTGGGTTGACAGCGCGGAGTTTGGTGTTCAGAGCGGGGTAGCAGGCGGGGAGGGTAGCGATGGCACGGCGGTTTTGCGTCGCAAGCTCGCCTGGTGAATGAACGAGAACGAGTGACTCCGCCATACTTCCTTGAACGTCGCGAGGCTGGGCGGCGCGCCAGCCTGGACCTGCGGCGCGGCAGCATCGGCTCATCGCAACTGTACGCCCGCAGTCGCCGGCGCATGCAGCATACCTTGAGTACAAAGTCATCGATCAAGCGGTGCACGTCCGCTTCGAAGCTGGGGCACGGCAGCGCCGGTCGCTCCCGTCGGCGCGGCACCAGCTTGCCCATACCTTCGGCTCTGCTTCATTTGCTGCCGAGCTAGCAGCAAGGTCGCAGCTGGGCTGGCTCCACTTGCATGCCAACTTGGGCGGACGTGCGACTGCCGCGCTTCCTCGAGGTGATGGTCAGCGTTCAGAACGCAGTAGTCGGCAAGTCGCGCTACGTTAGGTGTTGGAATAATGCAGATCAGATGACAACAGCTCCCCGCTGTCGGCGCGTCTGACGTTACCAGCACACGCGAAACACTAGCGCGCTAACCCGACCTGCCCCCACCGCCAACCGCCTCCCGGACATCACCGCATAAACACCCCTCCACGCCGGGGGCCGCTACATCATTCTGTACCGGCCGCACCTCACGCCCATCCTCGTCCCCCAGCTCCTTCCCTGCCGCGCCTCACGCCGCACGCCCCGCAGCCGGGCTCCCTCCCTTCCCCCCCGGAGGCATGCCCCACCGCACCACCAGCGCTGTGATGTCGTCCACGTACCCCCCGCCGTACTCCCGCACCCAGGCCCGCCTCGAGGCGTGCACCAGGCGCGAGGCGGCCTCGCTGGCCGAGGGCGCGGCCGCGGCCAGGGCCACCACCTGGGGTCGGGCGGGGAGGACGAGGAGGGAACGAGCCCGTGGAGGGAGGGGCCGGAGGGGCAAGCCGGCAGCAGCCACACCCGGGGATCCCAACACGCTCCCAACTCCCCACACGCACAAGCACTCCGGTCCCCACCTGGTCGTTCCCAAGCAGCTCCCACACGCCGTCGCTCGCGAGCACCAGCACCGCCGGCCCCTGCTCCGGCAGCCGCAGCGCCGCCAGCGAGGGCGCCGCCAGCAGCCCCACGGAGCGGCCGGGCAGGTCCCCCAGCGCCCGGCTCATTGCCAGGCCGGGGTAGTCCTGGGCCAGCGGGGGGAGAGGCAAGGGAAGGTATGTGTGTGTGCGTGTGTGTGTGAGGGCGTGCGTAAGGTGGTCTGCATGCTTGGCCGGGAGCCGCGGCCTGCCCTCTAGCCCTTGTCCGCTTGCCCCTGACCTCCTGCTCTTGCCCCTTCGCCCCTGCCCCCCTGCCCCTCACCTGCTTGGCGAACCACAGCCGGTGCGGCCCAACCCCAACGCCGCCCGCGCCCTTGCTCTGCTCCACGCGCCCGCCCGCCGCCTCGATGCGCCGCCGCTCGCCCGGCAGCTCCGGCTTGTGGTCGGTGGACGACCACGCCACACGCCACGGCCCCGCCCCTCCCCCTGCCCCTCCCCAGCCCCCGTTGCCCGCGGCGGCCGCAGCCTCGCCCACCGCGTCCGCCGGCGGCGGCGGCGCGCCTCGCCACGCCGCGGCCTCCTCCGCCGGCAGTCCCAGCACCATGCGCGAGTCGCCCAGCCAGGCGGCGGTGAGGCTGCGGCCGTGCACGTGGCACAGCGTGGCCGTGCTGCCGCTGTTGATGACGTCGATGCCGCTGCCCGCCAGCTGCCCGTCCAGGCTGCTCACCGCCCGCCACAGCGCGCCCTGCACGGCGCCGCCGGCGGCGGCCGCGGCGTCGTCGCCACCGCCGCCGCCGGCGGCCGCAGGCTCCGCCCGCGGCCGCTTGCCCGCGTGGGCGCCACTCGGGCCAGGGCTTGGGCTGGGCTGGGGAGGCGCGGGCTGGGGTGTGCTGGGGGGCAGCAGCAGCTGGGAGAGCAGCGTGAAGGGCAGGTTGCGGGCGGCGAAGGCGGACACTCGGTGGCCCTCGAGGCCGTGGCCGTCGAACACGGCCAGCAGCTGCTGCCGGTTGGACAGGAAGGCGTCCACCAGCACGGCCGCGTCCTGGGGGAGCGAGAGGGGGGAGGGGGAAGGGTTGACGGCGTGTCCGGTCTTGCAGCTGGACGGGTGGCGGCGCGAGGCAGGGTGACAGGGACGCCCAGGCACGCCCGCAGTGCAAGGCGGGGGTGCCGCGCGCGCATGGGTTATCGTACGGTAAGCCCATCTCTGAAGGGCGCGGCAGGCCTCCGCAGCGGGGGCCGCCCGCTCTGCCGCACACACCCGCTAGCGCAGGGCACTCGCCTGGTTGCGTCCTTGCAGCCCGGCGCACAAAACTTACTGAAATGTTCGCGCCAATTCAATTACCTGGTTGCGGTCCTTGTAGCCGGGAGCATAGCCGGCCAGGGAGAGGCCCGCCGCGTCTATGGAGGATGCCGGCGGCGGCGGCGGCACGCCTGCCCTCGCAGGCGCTCCCTCCGCCACCGCCACGGCGCCGCCGTTGCTGTGGGCAGCTGCGCTGCTAGCTAGGCTGCTCGCGAGGCCGCCTGTGCTGGTGAAGGGGTTGAGGAGGTTTTGCATGCTGAGCATTGGCGCGACGGTGAGCGCCTGGCGCGGGACGACGCAGGGCTCGTCGGGCCGGCAGCTGGCGGAGGGGCCGCGTGTGACGAGAGACGGCAGCAGCGTCTCGGTGGCGGCTTCGCCGAGGCTGAAGCTGAGGCGCTGGATGCGCTCCAGTCCATTGTCCGTCGCGGGCAGCCGCGCGCCGGTGCCGACACGGAATGTCGGCATGGCGCTGCTCGCGATGGGGCCCAGGTGCAAGGCTCGCTGCCGCCGAGTTGTGCGGGCCTAAGGCAGTCGAAATTAGTTGTTGTATGGGCTTGCTGCTAGGCAATGCGGGGAGGCGGAACCTGCTCTGCATCAGCAGGAAGGCCCAAGGAACAAGTGCGATGGCGCACGACAAGCGCACAGCCTGCACTCCACTCCATACGCATACTGGCCTTCGCACGTAGCTCTCGACAAAACGACACGCAAACACACGTCCGGTCCGCGCACTTGCACAACATCCATCGTGCCAACTTCGCAAAGCACCGCCCCGCACACACAAACGCGACACTCCTCTCATAGCAGCCCTCGAGCATGGCACGTCCGTTGGCAGGTGCGTGCGGGCAATCGTCTGGTGACCTCGGTCGTCGCTCGGACCCCCTGCCCTCTGGCGCCCTTCGTCACGTACCCAGCGCGCCCCTTCCCCCTCCGCCCTCCCAGGCTTGCGGCTGCCCATGTACGTGGTGGACGCCTTCGCCTCAGCGCCCTTCTCCGGCAACCCGGCCGCCGTGTGCTTGCTGCCGCCGGGCCTGGCGCTGCCGGACGCGCTGCGGCTGCGCATCGCCGCAGAGATGAACCACAGCGAGACGGCCTTCGTGGAGCCGGTGGGGTTCTGTGGGCTTGGGTGATGGAGGCTGCAGGGATTCTGTCTGTGTTTGATCTTGGATGCGAAGGCTGCTGTTGCCGTCGGGTGGTGGGTTGGGAGGGTGTCCTCGCCCAATACCGACACGGCACTGGCTGCTGGGCGGGACCAGCGATTGGGGTCTGGGCTCCAGGGTCTGGGGTCTGGGGTTGGGGTTGGATGGGGCCGGATCTAGCAGCACGGTTAACTATGGGACGGTAGGCGCAGCCACGGAGGATGCTGGGACGCGAGCACACGCTCTCAGCAGCTGCCCCTGCAGGACACGCATCCTGAGATACACAACACACACACGCGCGCATACAGACACTTCACCACCTCACCATCCCCCTTGCGGCCACGTGGTACGCCGTCCCCCCAGCTCGAGGCCAGCGCCCCGCAAGCGCCGGGCGCCGCTGAGGCAGCCAGCGCGCCCGCGGCCTCCCCTGAGGCGCCCTCCGGCGACCCTGCCCCCGCGGCCGCCTGGGACGTGTTCTCGCGCCACTCCTCCTTCCGCCTGCGCTGGTTCACACCCACATGCGAGGTGCCCTGCTGCGGCCACGCCACCCTGGCCAGCGCCGCGGTGCTGCTGCAAGGTGGGGCCGGGTGGCGGGAGGCGGTGCTGCCGTGGGGTGTGGCCGGGGCCGCCAGCGCCCGGTCGGCTTACGGGCGCCAGTGCGGGGCGGGTGCCGAGTTGTGGGGTCCGCGCTTGCGGCCAGGTGGGCCCCATGGCGAGCTGGCGTGCGGGCGCCGGGTGCGACCGCTGCGGGGGGCCGGGGCCGGGGCCGGGGGCCGGGGCCCGCGTCTACCCGCGGCACGAACCCGCCAGCGCCGCCAGCACGCCGCCAGCCGCAGCCACGGCAGCCTCATGCGCCGGGCGGAGGACCCGGGCCGCAGGGCTGCTTGGACCCGCTTGGCTCCGGGCAGCAGCTGGCCGTGCTGCGGCAGCCGCTTGCAGGGGCTCCGCACCGAGCCACTGCCCTCCTAGCCCATGCCTACCCCACCCTCCTCCTTGACTTCCGCGGTCCAAACCCTCACCCCTCACCCTGCCCCGCCCGCCGCCGCAGCCCGCGGCAACCCCGCCGCCTCGCTGTCCTTCCACACCCTGGCCGGGGAGCTGGTCGTCAGCCGCGCGGCCCAACCCCACCGTCACCAGACGGACCCCTCGCCCACCCCCACACCCACCTGCACCTCCCCCTCCACTGGCCCCGCCCCCTCCCCATCATCATCGCCCCGGTCCCCCTCCGGCCCCCTGCTGCTGAGCCTGTCCCTCCCGCTGTACGACCCCGTGGACCCGCTGCCGCCCTGCGCCGCGGAGCCCGGCAGCGCGCTGGCGGCCGCCGCGTGCGGGCCACTGCGGGTGCTGGCGACACGCTTTTGCAGCAAGGTACGGTTGCGCGAGGCACTGCGTGGGGTGGGGCCAGGGGAGGGGTTCAGTGCCCAGGCGTGCGATGGACCAGCAGGTGCCACACGGACGACGCACACGCCAACGCGGCAGAGGCTCGGGCCATGGGTGCTCTGCGTGTTCCGACCCTGTGCCGTTGCTGTCTCGGCGCCGACGAGCAGTTGGCGCCGACGGCAGTTTGAGGCAGAGGGTGGTGTGGTGGGAAACGGCAGGGCAGGCGGCAGCAGTTGCGAGGGCCACAGTTCCCTTGTGCGCGAGGCGCCCTCCCCCCGGCCCCCTCCCTGCCCCGCCACGCCGCCAGGACGGCCTCAACTACCTCCTGCTGGAGGTGGAGGCCTCGCGGCGGCAGCTGGAGGCGCTGGCGCCCGACTTCGATGCGCTGCGGAGGGCAGCGCCCGCGGGCCAGGTGCAGGGCGTCATCGTCACGGCCCGCCCGGGTGAGGGCAGGGCAGCGCAGGGGACATGGGCAGGAGGCAAGCACGGGCGGGTGCTGCGGGCGCCTGCGGACGTGGGGGCGGCTCGGAGGCTGCGGGCTGCAGCACGCAGGGGGCCGGGGGGGGCCCGGCGGCGCATGCTCCCTGCAGCCTGCAGCGTCAGTGCGGGGTGCCACCGCGGCCGCTGCTGCCGCCGTCCCTGCTGCTGCGCTGCTGCCGGTGCCACCGCTGCCGCCGCCGCTGCTGCACCCCCACCCGCGCCCAGGCCTGCTGGCGGGTGGCGAGGGGCCCGAGGTGGTGAGCCGCTTCTTTGCGCCCTGGATGGGCATCAACGAGGGTGAGCGGCGGCAGGAGCTCGCTCATGCCCACATGAGCCTGTGACCGCACCCACACGCACACAAGCAGCCCAGCGCGGCTGTGACGAGCCAGGGCCGGCAGCGGCGCCCTGCGGCCCTCTGCTGCGGCGCGCCGGCCCTTCGCGGCGGGGCCGCAACCGGGCGAGCACGCGCGCCAGGCACGCCCAGGTCCCGTCAATGCCGCCTTCAGCACGCCAGCAGGACCAGCCCCTCCCAGACCCTCGTGGCCCCACGTGCGTGCCTCCTCCTGACCGTCTCTGTCCCTCCGTCCATCCCCGCGTCTGGCCCCGCAGACCCCGTCACCGGCAGCGCCCACGCGGTGCTGGGGCCGCACTGGGAGCGCTCGCTGCGGCCCTCGGCAGCGCTGGGGCGGCCGGCGGCGCCCATGCGCATGCGGCAGTGCTCGGCGCGCGGCGGGGACGTGGAGGTGGTGGTGGCGCGGGAGGGCGGCCGCGTGCTGGTGGCGGGGCCGGCGGCGCTGGTGCTCGAGGGCTGGATCACGCTGTGAGGGCCTGTGCGTTTAGACGCTTATGAGTCCAGCAGGACTGTGATGCGAGGCTTCCAGCGGCCGTGGAAATTCCGTTAAGGTTGCAAAAGCGTACTAGCTTGAGGGTGGCGCTTCGGCTCCAGATCACATTGTGAGCCTGCGCCGCAATGTCGTCGGCTTGATAGCTACAGCTGAGCCAGCAGGGTGTTGCCGGTACGCTGGCGGTGCGCAGCTTACAGTGGGGCAGGGCCCGCTTGGTCGGTAGGTCGCGGTGGCGAGGTTGTCGTCTTGAAGCGGTGCCATCTGGTCATAGCCTGGGCAGCCCGGGTGCGAAGCGAGCTGCCGGCGCTCCAGCCTCCAGCGCCCCCAGCCCGCGTTCTGCCGTGCGTTCGGCGTGCGTTGAGATGTGCATTCCTGCCGTTGAGGCAGATCGGGCGGCTAGGTCCGGCCCGTGGGGTGAGGGCACGTGTCGGTGTGCCCGAGACCCCTTGAAAAGTCCCAGCGACAACCGCATAATGACCGACGGTGTTCGTCTGGTCTGGGTGGCCTCTTTTGGGGCCGAGCCACGCACAGATGCGCAGCTGGGACAGGTTAAGCCCGGCAGCCACGCGGTGGAGGTGCGGTAAATGCGAGGCCCTTGCGAGGGGTGGAGAGGTTGTAAGGCGGGGCGCCAGCTTGGCTGGGAAGGCGGTGCAGAGATGGCCGATGAGTGCGGAGCCGGTCGCCGTGGCATGCTGGGCTTGGGGGATCGGGGCACGCTCGAGGAGTGAGGCGGCCAGGCGCCGGACGGCGGCTGCAAACAAGAGAGCCTCAGTGTCCACATCCAAAGTCGCGTGGATCCCGCCGAGCACCGGCCAGCTTTTTGCTGGTGTGGCGTGGTGCCGTGCCATGGTCGTGGACACGGCACGTGTTGCTCGGCGCCTTGGCAGGGACTGGCTAGCGCGACAGCCTCGCCGGGAGCTTATCACAAGCGTCAAGCCGTGCGAGTACCGGCTGAGTCGGGTCCGGTGGGTCATGGGCCGTCTACGCAGCGAGGCCAGCTGCTCAGCGTACGCTTGGCTGTCGAATGCCAAGCAGCTGGCAGCCAAAGGTGCCGGACGCATGGCCTGGAGCACCGTCCCAGCCGTGGCAGGTTCTTACACAGTAGTGAAGTTAGCACAACGTCGAGTCCAATGCAAGAGCACAAACACAAACGACTGCTGGCGGCTCGCCGCGCCCCCGAGTCATTCGTGCAGCTGAGCTTAGGTATCCCACACAATCCGCCCATAACCACCCCCCCAAGCCCTAGGACTCACTCACCCCAGCCAACCGTTGCCGCCAAATACTCTGCAGTGACCGCAGCCCCCGGCCCTTTTCTGCAGTACACCAACTTCGCAGCCACGCCGCACCACAATTGCACACGCGCTCCGCTTCGACCCACCCTGAACGGCAAGCCCCAATGGCAGGCCAGCCGACCAACGCCGCCGCGCCACACCCTCACGGCGCCAGGTGACGCCACGCACACCGCCTCCTCCTCAGACCGCCACCGCCGAAACTAGAGGCGGGCGCCTCCAACGCGCCCAGCATGGGCTCGTATGCATCCTGCTCGACAGCTCCCCGTCGTCGAGCTGATTGCAGAAGCGCGAGGCCGAGGCCTAACAACACGCCAAGTCGGCTCTGTTCCTCCCGACCTGGGCGCGGCGGCCCCGCCCCAGCCACGCGCCTAGTCATCGCGGTCCGCCTTAACCTCCTCCTTGGCCTTGTCGGCCGCGGGGCTGCGAGAGCGCGACCGCGAGCGGGACCGCGTGCGGCTGCGGCTGCGGGACTTGGACTTGCTCTTGGACTTCTTGGGGGGAGGGGGGCTGCGGGGAAGCGGGGGGAGGTGCGGTAGGGGCTCCGTGGGGACGTTCTAGGCCGCGGGCCCCACGGGCGAGGCGGACACACAGGCGTGCCTGCCGCTGTCACAGGAGCTAGCTGGCACCGCCAGGGAGGGCGGCCCGCAGCCCGCTGCCCCCACGCCAGCTCACCTGCGCGACTTGGACCGGCTGCGCGAGCGGCTCTTGCTGGCGCGCTTGGCGCTGCGGGAGCGCGACCGCGAGCGCGACCTGAGGGGCGCAGAATAGGCAGCGGGAGGGCGAGCACCCGGGCGCGGGGACAGATTGTGAGGGCCAAGGCGCTTGGGCCCGCAGCGCACACGAGGCCGCGGGCAGATAGAAATGCGCAGCGGGTACAAAAGGCCGGGGTGCGGAACCGTCGCCCTTGCGTGGCGACCCCGTCGGAACATATTCATGCGCGCGGTTCAGACAGCTCCAACAGCACGCCACGTGGGGAGATGCGCCAGCCATCAGACGCCACCCGCCACGCAGCGTGCAGCCAAGTCATCCAGGGTCCAACCGGAGTCAGCCAGACGGCAGTGCTACGCAAATGCGATGCCAGCTTCAGAGCAGCTCCTCCCGCCCCCAACAGCTGCCAAGCGCGCCAGGAGCCAGCGCCTCGGCAGCCTTCAGCACCGCGTCCCCTCGCGTTGCGCGGCCAATGCCGCCGCATCCGGTGCCGCGGCCAGCGGCGATGCCACCAGAGGAAGCCAGCCAGCGGCCCCCCAGCGCCCAGCCAGAGCAGGGGTTGCGGCCACATGCCAGCCTCCGGCCTCCCACAGCGTGTGTCGACAGCAGCGCCAGCACCCCAGCCCAGAGCCTTCCTAGCCGATGCCACAGCAGCGCGCGTAGTGCCCAATGCGCGTAGTGCCCAGCACGCCGTGCGAGCACCAGCGCCAGCACCAGGACCAGCAGCGGCTAGCGCACCACGGCCGCGGCCCTGCGCTCAGGCTGCGGCGCGGCAACGAGCGCGCCGCGGAGCCGCCCAGGGGCGGCGTTAGCGGCAGCCGGCGCGTGGCTGTAGCAGCTGGCCCCCTCGTCCACCCACCAACGGAGCGAAAACCGCACCGAAGCTGCACGGCCCCCCTCGCACCTGCTGCGCTCGCGGCGGCTGTCCCGGCCGCGGTCCCGCTCCCGGTCCCGGTCCCGGCTGCGGCTCCTGCTGCGGCCGCGCTCATCCAGGTCCTCCGTCAGGCGCACGAAGATGCCCTTCTCGAACGGGTTGTTGAACTCAACGTCGTCCAGCTGCGGGTGGCAGCACGGGAGGAGGAGACGGCCAGTCGGCAACAGTGGCAGCATTGATGAAAGCAGCGGCGGCAGTGCTCCTGGGGCCGTTTGGAAGGGACCGGCCCTGCTGCTGCTGCTGCGCCGCACCTTGCGCTTGGCGGCCTTCATGTCCTCCCTGTTCTCAAACTCAATTACGCCCACCACACCGTCACGCGCGTCCTTGAACACCTCGGCGTATAGCGGCTTGCACACGCGGCGGCAGAAGTCCTGTGGCGGTACTGGGTGTGTCAGTTCCCATGTGGGTCGACGTGGGTCGCTGAAACAAACGGGTGAGGCGAGCGGAAGCTGTGCGCAGCCGGGCAGAGCTCCCGAGATGCGTAACTGCTGGGCTGGGTAGGGCAAGCGAGCTGAGCGGCAGCGGGCGGCAGGGGCCCCACCTTGAGGTCCTGCCAGCTCGCCGAGCGCGGCAGGTTCTTGACGTACAACCGGAAGCCGGCCGTGTTGCGGATGGGGCGGTAGCCCATGCGCAGCGGCTGCTGGATGCCGGCCCCCTCGCCGCCGCGCGCAATCTCAACGCGCATGCGCAGCCCCGCGAACTCGTAGTTGTTGCGGCGCCGCGCGGCCTCCTCGGCGGCACGCGCGTCCTCGAACTCGCTGTGGGGGAAAGAGGGCAGCGTGGGTGAGGGGCGCGGGCGTGCGGGACAGGCCCGGCGGCCTTAACCAGGAGGCCGCCGCCCACTGCAGCTGAAGGGCCGCCTGTTACAGCGTGGCCCTACGCTGAGGCGGCAGCGCTGCTATTTCGGCCGTGCACGAACCGAGTCGCCAGGATCAGCGGGCGCGGCCAGGCGGCTGGGCTGAATCAAGCTAGGTGCTGTCGAACAGCACCCTGGCAGCTCTCAGGCCGGTGAGGGCGGAGCGGTCTCGCGCGCCACCGAACAGCAGCTGCGCCGCGGGCCCATCTGCCAGCGCGAATACGAATGCGGCACGCTGAGCGGGCACGCAGCGGGCGGAAGCTCGCCTACGTCGTCCACGGTTTCGCACGCTGTGAGTCGGGCTGCCCCTGCTGGCTCCCCCAACCGCTAAGGCCAACATCAGGCGTCGTTTTGCATTCGTTTCGTCAACCCTCGCGCAGATGGGTGGAAATGGACTCACACAAAGGCGAATCCTGGCGGCCGTGCAGGCTTCTTGATGTCGATCATTTTGATCTTACCAAACTGCAGCAGGGAGGGAAGAGCAAATGGCACACGCACAGATCCTGGCGACATTTCACGTCAAAGACGTGTATGGGTCCATCGGATGCATAAGCTGCAACAAAATGCAAATTCCTCGTGGTTGGCTGGACTTCTAGCGTCCGCGCTGGGGTCTGCAAAGCCGGCATCGCTGCAGAAGCTCTGGACAGAGTCGCGACGGCCTACACAGCAGTCAGCGTTCCACGACACTGCCACACCTTGTAGAATATCTCATCGAGCTCCTTCTCGCGGACATCAATGGGCAGGTTCCCGATGAACACGGCCCTGCCTTGATAGCGGTCATATCCTCCTCCTCGCGACATGGCTGCAGCCTGTTGGCAGTGTGTGTGCGGGGTCGGCGATGCACAACAAACGTCCAGAGGCTTTCGCATAGCGTTGTACGGCACGTGCTCGCGTCCCCTCCCCACGCCCAGCCAAAGGCACCCCACCCCCCGTCCCCGTCGCCGGGTTGCATTGCATTGGAGAGCCTGCGAGATGAAGTGGCACCAGCGACGCGCTGCGTTTGGCACCTGCCGGCATTTGGGGTCCGACGGGGTCCCTCAGGGTGCTGCCAGGGGCACGAGTGTAAGGGAGTGAAGTAGGGCAGGAGTGTCACCCGTGGCAGGAGGCCTCCTGGGGCCAGCGTCCCCGGGTCCATGCGCTCCGTCCCACATGATGGCCTTCTTCTCGTCGCCATGCTTGCCTCGAGTTGGTTGGCCTGGCTTCGTGTTTACGCAGGCCTTTACGCAGGCCCTCGCAGGCCCAGGGGAGGCTCCGCGCAGGCCTGAGTTGCCTAGCAAACATGTGCAGATTGTATGGAATGACGCAAGCCAAGAGTTTTGAGCGGTATAGGAGGCGTAAAGGAGGGTAAAGGTGGCGGGGCGCTGAGGAGCCCGGGGGCTCCCAGCTCGGGTATTTGCGATGGCACTAGCTTCCACCTTCCAGGTCAGTTGCATAGAGGTGCACATTTCCAGCGGCAATAGTTTTCATAGCATATCAAAAGCGCTGCATCCAGCTCTCACGCCCGCGAAGCTTCGTGCAATCAGGCTCGCAGCAGCACAGCCCTGGTTCTACTGGCGCCGGGAAGCGCACCGCCATGCTGAAGGGTGCGTTGAGCATCTGGTAAACCGGGAAAGGTCTGGGAGCCTGTGCCCCACTTTGAAATGTCGGCTGCTGCCGCGATATTCCAGGCGCAAAGCTCCCCATCGCTGTCCTGAAGCGTCGCAAGGCGCGTAGAAAAGGTAAGGCCGTAAGTTCGCTCTTGTCTGCGCTCAAAGGTCCTGAGCTTCGCTTGACCGCAGGTCCGGGCGTCGCTGCCGCTGAAAAGGCTACCTCGCACGGCCACGACGACTACTCTAGCAGCGGCAGCGGCGAGGAGGACTATTCGGACTCGGAGGATGAGGGCACTGAGGACTACAAGAAGGGTGCGTCAACGGACACGAAAGCATCGCGATTAGGGTCACGAGTCAACCCCCTCGCACCGCAGGCGGGTACCACCCTGTCTGCGTGGGCGAGAAATACAAGAACGGCCGCTACACCGTGCTAAAGAAGCTCGGCTGGGGCCACTTCTCGACGGTGTGGCTTGTGCACGACGCCGAAGTGGACGACTACCGTGCCCTCAAGGTATGCGCCAGGCTTTACCCCTTGAGCTCCCCACGCCGCAGCTAAAGCCAAGCTCCCACGGTGCAGGTCCAGAAGAGCGCGCAGCACTACACGGAGGCAGCACGTGATGAGATTACGCTGCTCTCGCAGCTGCGGGACGGTGATGGGGATGACGACCGCAACTGCGTTCGCCTGTACGACCACTTCGACCACTCGGGCCCCCACGGGCGACACGTTTGCCTGGTCTTCGAGGTGCTGGGCGACAACCTGCTGTCACTCATCAAGCGCTACGACTACAGGGGAATCCCCATCCCCGTCGTCCGCAACCTGGCTCGGCAGATGCTGGTGGCCCTCGACTACATGCACAGGTGGCTCCAGGCTTGCCAGCATTGTCCTTGCATATAGGTTTTGGGTGTCGCCACGCACTTTGAACCCATCCAACATGTACATGGCAAGACAGGCGTGACGAAGCCACCTGTTACTCGGTTCCCGTAGGTGCTGCGAGATCATCCACACGGACTTCAAGCCGGAAAACGTGATGCTGGTGGACCCGCTGCGCGATCGGACCTGGATCATTCCGGACCCCTCAGCGCCGGCTCCCTCGCAGCCGCAGCGGCCCGCCCAGCCCGCGGCGCCGGCCGCCGGGGGCGCGCCGGCGGCCAGCGGCAGCGAGGGTATGACCCGCAACCAGCGGAAAAAGATGAAGAAAAAGATGAAGAAGGCCGCCGCGAAAAAGGGCGACCAGGCAGACGGTGCGGGCGGAGATGGGGAGGACGACGACGGCAGCGACGTGGAGGAGTCAGTCAGCGGGACGGCGACGACGTCCGGCGGCCCCGGGGCGTCTGGCGAGGGGGGCGGCGACACGGCGGCCAGCGCCGGCCCAGGGACAGCGGCGGACGAGGCCGGCAACGGGGACGCGGAGAGGGTCGCCAGCGGCGCAGGCACGACGACATCGGGGGCGGACGGGGGCGGGGGCGGCAAGCAGCTGACCATCACGCGGCCGGCGCTCACGGAGGAGCAATTGCTGTCCACGGCCTGCAAGGTGGTGGACTTCGGGAACGCCTGCTGGACCTACAAGCAGTTCACGACGGACGTGCAGACGCGGCAATACCGGTGAGCACAGCGGCTACACGCGCTGCAACTGGCGTTAAATGGAACTGCTCTGGGCTGTGTCGGGCCGAGCAACTAGCATGCTGTTGCTGCCGCGTGCCGCGGCTGGGCTACTGACTGTCGCGTTCCCGACCGGCTGCACCCTAGGACAGGTACCTACTGCGCTGTTCGTTCTATCGCTGGGCCCCAAGCAGGGCTATTCACCGGGTCCCGTCCAACATCTCTGAACTCATCCCTTGCCGCCGTCCTCCCTTTCTGCGCCCCGCGCAGCTGCCCTGAGGTCATCCTGGGCGCTAAGTACTCGACGCCGGCCGACATGTGGTCCTTCGCATGCGTCATTTTCGAGCTGGTCACGGGGGACCTGCTGTTCGACCCGCGTAGCGGCGACAAATGGGACCGCGACGAGGACCACCTGGCGCTCTTCATTGAGCTGTTAGGCCGCATGCCGCGCAAGGTGCGTGGCGGAAAGCAGGGACGAAGACGCCAAGGCGCCCCGGCCGGCGTGGGACGTGTGATGTGCAGCAAGTAACACACCAGCTTGAGCCATGCGCACTGGACTGCAGCTCGATGCAGTCCAGCGGCTGTCGCGGTCAGCCATGGATTGGGACTAGAGAGCAGCGCGCGGGCTGTGGGGGAATCCGGGCCGTCAGTTGATCTGCGGACGCGCTGGCCCGAAGGACTGCGCCACTGCGAATCTGCCAAGAATGAGGAGCTGTGGTTTGTGACGTGCGAGTAACTGCATGCCTGGCTGCTAGACAGGTCCATCGTCGACTGTTGTGCAGTGTGGCCGTGTGTGAGCCGTCCCGGGGGATCTTGTTTGTCACGTCACGTTCACGCAGTGCTGACACGCACCGCCACATGCTCATGGCCCCAGGTGTACGAGAAGGGCAAGAACGCCCGGGAGTACTTCAACCGCAACGGCGAGCTGCGGCACATCAAGAAGCTGCGCTTCTGGCCGCTGGACCGGGTGCTGGCGGAGAAGTACAAGCTGTCCGAGGACGAGGTGGGGCCGCATGGGTGTCTTGGGCAGCATGGGGCCCGCCGGCCGTCCAGTCCATGTTGCCCTGTGCGCCGCGCCCCTCTACCGTGTCACGCTTTGGCGACACCCTTCCTAACATTGGCACGGTCCTCGCCGTCCCCAGGCCGCGGGCTTGGCGTCCTTCCTGCTGCCCATGCTGCGCTTTGTGCCCGAGGAGCGCGCCACGGCGGCCGACATGCTCAACCACCCCTGGCTGCGCGGCGAGCTGCCGCCGCAGGCGCAGGCCGACACCGCTGCGCGGCCCGACACGCGGCCCGGCGGCAGCGCGGGCGCCCGCTCGCCGCGCTCGGGCTCGGCGACGCCGGAGCGCGGCGGCAGCAGCGGCGGCAAGGAGCGGGCGAACGGCGAGCGGGGGCAGCACAGCAGCAGGTACACGCCGGGCGCGAGCGGCGGACGGGGAAGCGGCGGCAAGGACGCCGGAGCGCGGCGGCGGACGGGGTCCGAGTCTGGACCCAGGTCGCGGTCACGGTCTCGCTCTCGCTCGTGGGATGGCGGTCGCGGAGGCGGGGGCCCGCCGAGGCGGGGCTCCGAGCGGGACCGGTCCCGCGACCGCGAACGGGACGACCGTCAGCGAGACCGGGAGCGAGAGGGCCGGGACGCCCGGTACCGGGACCGGGACGACCGCGACCGGTACCGGGACGACCGGGACCGCGAGCGGCGGGGGTACCGGGAGCGCAGCCCGGCCTGGGAGCGCCGGGGCGAGGAGGGCAGGCGGTCGGGTCGGGAGCACCGGCCCAGCTGGGAGCGGGACGACGAGAGGAGGTACCGGCGGTAGCGAGAGCGTGTGATCGGGACCGGTAGCGGCGGGTGGTGGCTGTGATATGATTGGGCCGCCCTGCTGAGCAGGCGGTGTGGTGGCTTGCGCGGGGCCGTGGCTGGCTTGTTGGATTGCAGGAGGTTGGTTTGTGTTTTGCAGGTGGTGTGCTTGCAGTTATGAGTTGTGAGAAGCCGCATGGCTCTTTAGCTGCAACATAAGCTGTGCTGCTGTGCCCCTTTCTGGCTTTGTGGCCACAACTGAGCGCTTTGCCGCCGGCTGCCGCATGCCCCACTGCATGCAGGTCGTCGGCGGAGCCGGAGCCCCACATCGAGCTTGTCGACGTGGAGGACGCGGTGCTCGTGAACGCTGCGAAGCCGGTTGAGCAGACGGCCTGAGCGGCTTGCGCGGGGGGCCATCCTTCTCGTTGGCTGCGTGTGTCACGCTGGAGTGGTCGGGGTCGCACGGCGACGTGTGGAGAATGCATGTTTTACGTGCGGCGTGGCGACTGGCTGCGCTGATGAGCTCAGAGACTGCGTGCGAGGGTGGTGTGCAATTGCGAGTCCCTTGCAAGTGCAAAGGTCGCCGACTTGGCATACTTGGCCCACTTCCTTACACCCAATTGCGCGTACAAGCGTAACGCGCAAAATGCCTAGCGCAATGCGAAACAACCGCGTCGCGCCTTCTGGCGTCAGCTCAACCCGCCCCGCCGTGCGCAGAGTGCGCGCCGTGCGATGCCAGGCGACGCTTGTGAAGCAGGAGGATGGCATCCTGGCAAGCATCATCCGCAAGGGCCTGGCGGCGGGCCTCGCGGGCGTGAGTTTGTAAATGACCCTTGTCTGCTGAGCTTCGAGGCAGGACTGCATCTGGGCCCTAGGCGGCTCAATTACGCTTGATGTTGCGGATGAAGCAGGGTTAGCCGCGGATGCGCAAGGCAGGGTGCTGCGCCGACTCAGCCATGGAAACTTTCCCTAACGGCCACACTGCCCTTGAACGCGACGCCATCACGCGCAGGTCCTCCTGGGCAGCTCTGGCATTGATGCTGGTGCTGCCCACGCGTACACATCGTTGACAGCGTCGCAGAACGCGCAGGCTGAAGAGCTCGCCCGCATCATTGTCGCAAGGCGCGGTGCTCTGCCACAATTGGATGCCACGCCCTCCGCTGATGTGAGCCTGATTGAACCGACCGTCGGTTTGGCCCGCATCAAAGAAAGCCCTTGTGCACCCGGGGTGCAAGCAATGTCAGTGCCCGTGGGTCGCTGCGACTTCTCCGAGCCGCGACCTTTGCCATGAAGCAAACAGGAGGGCTGCGCTCTTACTTTGTCCCCACATGTCTTCCGGATGCGCACCGGGGCCCCTTGAGTCGTTCGTAACGCCTACCCCGCCACCCAGCCCCATACTGACCCACCAAATTCCCGCTCCCGCACCAGGCCGAGCGCGAGGACGCCATCCGTGCCGCCGCCGAGCGCGCCGCCTCATCGGGGGGTGCCTCCGAGGCGCTGCGCGAGCAGCTGCGCAGCCTCAACGACCAGCTCAAGCGCGAGCAAGCCGAGCGCGAGCGCCTCGAGCAGCGCGCCGCCGAGCTGCAGCGCGCCACCGCCCAGGCCCAGGCCGCGGCGGCCGCCGCCGCCGCAAAGCCGGCGCCGGCGCTCGCGGCGCCCGTGCTGTCGGCACGCCCGTCGGCGCCGGCACGCGACTCGGCTGAGGAGGAGGAGCAGCGCCAGGCGCTGGCGGCGCTGCAGCAGCAGCTGGCGGAGGCGCAGGCGGCCGCTGCCGCGTCGGCAGCCCAGCAGGCGGCGCTGCAGGCCAAGCTCCAGGTGTGTTTGTGTTAAGTTCATAATATAGGCTGAACGGCAGTTTTTCGCAGCAGCACACTGCCTCTGCAGTGTTACCCGCGGTGCTAGTCAACGACGGCCATGGCCACCTCACGTCCAAGCCGGGCCCATGTGCGCATGTCTCTTCCGTGCCGCCAGCGTTCTCTTGCGTGCCGCCAGCGTTCTCTTGCGTGCCGCCAGCGTTCTCTTGCGTGCCGCCAGCGTTCTCTTCCGTGACGCCAGCGTTCTCTTCCGTGCCGCCAGCGTTCTCTTCTGTGCCGCCGGCACCGTGGCGGCCGCTTTTTCACACCGGACTGCTCGTGTCCCTTCTGCCCTGCCCTGTCGCCAGGCCGCTGCCCGCGAGGCCGCGTCCTCTTCCGGCGAGGGCGAGGGCGGCAGCCCCATCAACGCGCTGGGCGCCTTTGGCATCATTCTCGGGGGCGGCCTGGCCGGCTACGTGGCCGTCCTCAGCCAGAACAAGGAGGTGCGGCGGAGTCCGGCGCGGTGTCACGTTGTTAACAACACGTGTGTGCGTGCCGCATTGGGTTGCCGCAGCAGCATCCAGCAGCACCCAGCAGTATCGACGCGAACGAGCTGTTGGGCAGTGTGGTTGTCGGCAACCCGCTCGGTGGAACGACGGGCCGCGCACATGCCCAGGCGCCTTGCCCGCTGGCGTCCCTGTGCCAGCACCGCGGCTTCGTTGCTTGCTCTCGACGGGCCTTGTGTCGCCGTGCCTAGCTGCTGCTCGCCTCCCCATCATGCCACACACGCCCCTCCTGGGCGTGTCGCGCGTGTCGTGTTACTATCTGTCCCTATGTTTTAAGACCCCTCCCGTGCTGCCCTACAGACGGCCGAGGCCGCGCTCAACGACACAATTGCCGCCGAGAAGCGCCTGGCTGCGGAGCTGCGGTCCAAGGCCGAGGAGGTGGCGGCCTCCCTGGAGCGCGAGCGCAAGATCGTGGCCAAGCTGCAGACGGAGATGCGGTCCGCTGCCGAGGACAGCGCGCGCGTGGTAGGGCCGATGACCCTTTTAACCGCTCGCGTTGCGCGACGGGCGTTGTGTTGGTAGGGGGCGGCGGCACTGCCCGAGGGCAGCGCGCACGTGATTGGTTGGTTGTTGATCGGAGCTGGTGCTCCCTTGCTTACACGACTTGTCGAAGCTGCCTGAGCTTTACCCCTGTGCGTCGTCCCCGCCCCACCCTGCACCTATCTTCCGCCCCCGCAGCTACAGCTAGAGCGCATGGAGAAGGAGTCGGCCCAGCGCAGCGCCAAGCTCAACGGCGAGGCGCTGGCGGTGGAGAAGCGGCTGGTGGACGCCATGAGGTGGGCGTGGGAGGGCGGGGAAGGTGGGATTGGAGGGGTTTGGGGGGCGTATGGGATGGTCGTGCGTGTGGTTTGGGGCGAGGCGCGGCTGGTAGACGTCATGATGTGGTGGGACGAGAGCGCGGTTACTCTCTTGTAGCCTTGCGAATTACGCTCATCGTCCTCTGGTGGCTGAGGCGGCAACGCCGTCAAACCCCGAACCCCACTTATGTCGTAGCTGGGCCGTGCCACTGCAATCGCGCTGCGAAGACTCTGCGAAGGCCTCGCCAAGGCCGTCCTGTGTGGCTATGCGGCCCGATCATGGGGCTCGCAGCCGCCCGCCTCGGGGACCTGCCACATGACCGCCGCTCTCCCTCCGCACGGTGCCCCTGCCCACCCTGCCGTGGCCGCCAGGCGCGAGGCCATCGCCGCCGCCGAGCTGATCCAGGCGGAGAAGGCGGCCAAGTTCGCGGCCGAGGCGGAGGCGCGGGCCGTCGCCGACAGCCTGGCCACCACCGAGAAGCTGCTCGAGGCGGAGCGCGAGGTGGCGCGCAAGGTGCGGTCCGACTGTGTTTGGTGCAGGCCGTGCTCGCGCGTGTCCACATTTTGTTCAAGGACGTCCATAATGCGGAGTGTGTGTACCGGTATGTGTGGCGGCGCGCTGCTGCCGCGGCCTGGCAGCTAACGCCGGGCTGCTGCCGGCGCAGTGAGCTGGGCGGGCCGCATGGGGTTGCTGGACCCGGTACCGGTATGGGCCCTGCCCTTCCCACGGCCTGCGTTCCGATCCCCGCCTCGTCTCAACATCTCAACCCAGCCGCTTCCTTCCATCCGCTGCAGGTTGGCAAGGACGCCAACGAGGCCATGGCGCGGCTCAGGTCCACCCAGGTAGGCCCAGTGGAGGCGTGATGACACGAGCGGGCTTGGCCTCGCGGAGGGGCGCACAGCGCAGAGCGGCTTGCAGGCCTGGCGGAATGGAGCGCCGAGGGCCGTGGCATTTTAGCAGCAACTAACTGGCTGAGCCGTGTTGCCCTCGCTCCCGGCAACTAACTCCGCAGGCCCAGGCGGGCCGTAGTGTGCTGGCGACGCGGGCGCTGGAGGCTGGCCTGGAGGCGGAGCAGGAGGCGCGGGCGGCTGCCGAGGCCGAGGCGGAGGCGGTTGGCGGCCGCCTGCGCGAGGCCAACGCCAAGATTGCGCAGCAGGAGGACATGATCACCAAGGTGGGCGCCCGCAGTGCTGTTACATCACTCGATAGCATCCGTTATGCAGCTACTCTGGGTTCGATGTGGTACAGTTGTGCTGGCGTGCCGCGTCGCCTGCCAGCTGCGGTGGACGGGTGTGGGGGGGGCGGGAGAAGGTGCTGCTCCCGGGTCCAGTAGCTGCGAGTGCTGCGGCGGTCCAGTCTGCGTATCGATCGCTAGTTGCCCGTGGGGGAGCTGGCTGCTGCCGTGAGATGAGCTCACACGTACCGTGTCAGCTCACACGATCATATCGTGTGAGCTATCGTGTCGGCGAGCTGCCGGTTGCGACGCAGCCAAGCGGAGGCTGCCGGCCGCTGCCCCCACTCACCCGTGGCGTGGGGCCTCGGACCTGGCACGACAGGCCCGCTGCGCCGCGCTGTGGAGCGACGGCGGCAGCCGCGCAGCCCCGGCAGCGGCGGCGCGGGAGGAGCGCCGGCAGCGGCGCTGCAGCGGCGGCAGCGAAGGCTCCGACGGCGAAGGCAGCAGCGGAGGCGACGGCAGCAGTGAAAGCGACGACAGCAGCAGTGAAGGCGGTGGCAGCAGCGGAAGAGGAAGCGATAGTGATGGCGGGGGAGGTTGTGGCAGCAGCGGAGGCGGCTGCAAGGGCGGTGGTGGGGGCGGTGACGGCGATGCGGGGCGCGGCAGTGGGGGCGGCTTGCGGCGGCTCGGCAGCGGGGGACGCGCGGACGGGGCTGGCGGCGCGGGTGGGGGCGGGGGTTGACGGCGTCAGGGAGCCGCAGGTGGCTGCGACAAATATGGGGCTCGTGGTCTTGCGGACTATGGCGCGTTAAGCACGTGTGTGGTACCGCTTGGGGAAGGGGCCTCGCAAGGGACGGGCATCCGTCGGACGGAGCGGCTGGGCAAGTTTGGCTGCGCCAGGCCCATGTTAGCCTCGCGAGGCGCTCTGCAGCGTGGCCTCGCACTCGACGCCCTCCAGGACGGGGCCAAGGGCCCGCACCGCACCCCAAGCCTGTGCGCACCACATCGCACACGACACACCCCAACACCCTCCAACGCTGCTCGCCCACACGCTGCAGGTCGGGCGCGAGGCCATGTCGATGAAGGAGGCGATGCGGACGCTCAAGGAGCAGGCGCTGAGCATCAGCGTGACCGCGCAGAAGGAGGCGGCGGCCGCCACCGCAGAGCGCGAGAAGCTGGAGGAGCAGCTGGCGGTCGTCAACAAGAGCCTCTCGGTGAGCGGGGCTGCATGCATGGGAGCTCGTGCAGATGCATGCCCATCACCTGTTACGTGAAAAACGAGTGCATGGCAGCAGCATGTCACTAAGAGATGGAGACTGCGAAACCAGCAGCGTCCCGCGGCCAGTGCAGTACGGCAGGTGGCGGCAAGGGCCTCAGCTAGCTTGTCAGCACGCCAGCACGCCCACCACGCCCGGCGCTGCACCCCACCTCTCCCCGCACCCCGCAGGAGGAGCGCGAGGCGGTTACGCAATCGCGCAGCGAGCAGTCGCGGCTCAAGGCGGCCCTGGTGGAGAGCCAGGCGCGCGCCGCGGGTCTGGAGCAGGAGCTGGAGAGCGCCAAGGCCGCCAACAGCCAGCTGCAGGGCCAGGTGCGGTGCGGTGCGGTGCGGGACAAGGGAGGGGGAGGCGGCGCTGCGGGGAGAGGCCGTGGAGCCGCACCAGGGTTGTGGGCGCCAAGGCGCCCGCACCAACCAGCGCCATGGCCCCCCACATCGCCTGGCCCGGCCCCTGCTGCGCCTGCCCTGCCCTGCCCTTGCGCCCACATCTTGGCGCCGCACTCGTGCGCCCTCCGTGAAGCCCCTCCCTCCCCCCGCCCGCTCGTCCCCCAGGTCCGCGACCTGCAGGCCTCTGTGTCCACCCTGGAGTCGACCCTGGCCGACTCGCGCCTCACTAACAACGAGCTGTCGGCCGAGTCGGCCGGGCTCAAGCAGACGCTGAGCGAGGTGGGGGCCGCGCAGTCGAGGAACGGGGATGTGGATGGGTAGAAGCACTGCGGGAGCGGCGGCCGGTTGTGCGGCTGATGTTGGGAGCGAGAAACGGCTTCCGCCTGGAGGAGGGCTGCAAAACATTGACGGAGCCTCTAAGCAGGAAGGGGTTGGAGGAGGTGCCGCCAGGGCGATGGGGCGTGCCCGCACCGTGTCAGCATGTGTCATCCTCCCCTCCTCTCGCCCCCTTCTTCCCTCCGCTCGCTTGCCCATGCCCGCCAGGTCCGCAGCAGCCTGGGCCAGACCCAGCAGGCGCTGCAGCAGGAGCGGGCTGCGGCGGCCGCCAACGCGGCGGCCATGGAGTCGCTGCGGGGCGAGTACCGCAACGCGCTGGCGGCGCTGGACGCCAGCAAGGTGGGCGCGATGCGAGGGGGAGGCGGCAGGGGAAAGGGCAGAGGGAAATGTGGGTTGGTGCCACGGGTGCGTGTAGGGTGGGGGAAGGCCGGGAAAGAGCACGGGGAAAGAAGAGAGGGGAGTGTCAGAGGGAACGTTGGGTTACTGCCACGGGTCGCTCGTGCCTCGGCATCGATGGCCTGCGACGGCCCGCCGCCACTGCACCAGCCGTATCCGGCCTGTCCATACCCGGTCCCCTCATCTCTCCCTCCCCTCGTCTCCTCTCCTGCCCCAGAATGACGTCAACAACCTGCGCCGCGAGCGCGAGGAGCTCAACCGCCAGCTGGCCGCCGTGCGCGGCGAGCTCGAATCCACCACCGCCGGCCGCGGCGAGGCGGAGAAGCGCGCGCGCGACACTGCCGGCGAGCTGGCGGCGGCAAAGCAGCGCGCCGCGGAGCTGGAGAGCGCCGGCGGCAAGGCCGCCGCTGCGGCGCGCCAGGTGCAGGTGAGGCGCATGTAGCTGGGAGCTGGGTCGCGGGCTGCGGAGCGTGGGCCGGCAGCCTGGTCAGGGCTGTGTGGCTGCTCACTCTGGCGCACCCCCGCCGCGGCTGTTTCACGCTGCCACAGGAGGCGTACAACCGCGACGTTGGCGCCGCGCGCAGCCGCATCAGCGGTCTGGAGGGCGAGCTGGCGTCCACCCGCGCCAGCATGCAGGAGCTGGAGCGCCAGCTGAGCGCGCGGCTGAGCCAGGTGTCTAGCCAGCTGGCGCAGGTGGGGACGGAGGGGGGAGGAGGGGGACGGGAACGGGAACGGGGAACGGGGAACGGGGAACGGGAATGGGAATGGGAATGCAGGCGGGCGTGCAGGCGGCAGACTCCATCTCCTGTCGCGTGGGGGACGCTAACGAGGGTGTTGCGGTGCCTGCAGTGGCTCGCTAACCTGGTCCTCCGTCATGCTCCCTCCTGCAGGCCGAGGAGGCCGCCACTGCGCTCAAGGCCGAGCGCGACGGCGCCACGGTGGCGGCGGCGCAGCAGCTGAGCAGCGTGCGCGCCGAGGCGGCGGCCGCGCAGCAGACTGCGGCCAAGACCATGGCGGAGCTGAACGAGGAGCGCCTGGCGCGGCAGGCGGCCGAGTCCAACCTGCAGCAGCTGCGGTGAGCGGCGGCGCTGACGTTGTTGTCTTCATTGCTAAGGAACGTAATAGAGTAACACGCTTCGAGGGAGTGGTGACGCGGTGGTCGCGCGTAACAGGCAAAGGGGGTGCTCGCCAGGTTTGTTCATCTGGGGCCAGCGTGAGGCAGCTGCGGCAGGGCGGAGCAGGAGCCGGACAGCTTGCGCTCGGCAACGTACCTCTGCGCCCTAGGCCTTGGCCCTCACCCCCGTTCCTGCCGTCCCCCTGCTCGCCGGCCCGTCCTGCGCCAGCAGCTCGCAGCTGGAACCTCAGTACCACCCTGACACGTACCACCTCGCCCTGCCCCTCCTTTCGCTCCTGCCTCCCCTTCCTGCGCCCGCAGCTCGCAGCTGGACTCGCTGGTGAACCGCAGTGACCAGTACCGCCGCGAGGCCGAGACCGCCGTCACGCAGCTGCGCGAGCAGTACACGGCGCTCAAGGTGGGCGGGGGGAGTGTGAAGGCGAGAGGGGTGCAAGGGCTACGTGTGCTTGCATGTTTTCGTGCGGTTGTGCCTGGGGCCAGGGCCCACGGCCGGTGGGCGGGCGGTCGGGGGATCGCATCGCATTGGACGGCTGGGCCAGGCGTCCGGGCTTAGTAAGGCTCCCGAGCCTTTGCTGGCCGCCCGGCCTGCGAGGGGAGGGCAAGCAACACGAGATTCGCAACGTGGATCGAACGTCAAAACGTCTCCTCCCCTTGCAGGCCAAGGCCGCCGCCAAGCGCTCGGCCAGCCGCAAGGCCGGCGCGCCCAGCGCGGGTGAGGGCCTCACGCCCAGCGCCGACGACGCCCACGTCTCGGTGGTGGCTGGCGCCAACGGCAGCGGCCCCGACAGCGTGACTACCGTGATGGCGGTGGCGGCGGCGGCGGCTATGGCCGCCAAGACGGCGGCCGCGGCGTCGCCGGAGGCGCCCAAGGCGCCGGAGGCGGCCCAGCACACCAACGGCAAGGCGCCGGAGGCGCCCAAGGCCGAGGAGGCGGCGCAGCAGTTGAACGGCAAGGCGCCCGAGGCCGAGGTCAAGGCGGCGAACGGCAAGGTTGACATTGGCGCGCCCAACGGCAAGGCGCCCACCGGCAAGGTGGATGTGGGCGCGCCCGTCAAGGCCGAGGCCGAGGCCAACGGCGCCAAGGCGGCCGAGGCGCCCAAGGCGGAGCCCGAGCTCGTCAGCGCTGCGGTGGGCGGCGCCGGCGGCGGCGGCTTCGGCGGCAACGGCGGCGGCAAGAAGGGCAAGAAGGCTTCCAAGAAGTGAACGGGGTCCGTGGCGGCTCGGAGGTGCTGATGCCCGAGACGTGTAAGGGGCGCGAGTGTCGGTGCACAAGGCGGCGCATGGCAGGCGGCGGTGTGGTTGGAGGCGGGTCAACATTGCCAGACCCCAGCCGGACGCATGGGGCGGGTGAGGCGGGGCTGAGGCTGCCGCTGCGCCAGGGCGGTCGCGTCGGCGGTGCTGTGTTGCTCGTGGGGTGCTGTTATCGGGTGCCGGGAAGGGCCCGGGCGGCGGTGTGAGTGTCCTGGAGAACATGAGCGCGGGGGGTGCGCAGGGGTCCTATCTATCTCCGCTAGGGGTGGGGGGCCCGCGCCGGCCGGTTTTGCATGGGTAGGCCGGTCGCTGGGGCGAGCCGCGTGCCGCGCGTGCGCTGCTGCTCGCGCGCGTGTGTGTGCTGCTGCTGCACGAGAGATGAGGGTCAGGTTGAGTGCTTGAGTCTCAGTCGCCAGGCGCCACGGCGCACACGCGACCAAGCAAGCAGGGAAGAACAAAGGCTGCACCCTGCTGCATGAGTCGGCTGCTGGGGGGGGGGGTGCGTTGCTGTGCGCCAGTCCTTTCGTTTCATACTTGTGGCCTCTTGGGCTATGTGTTTTTGGCTAGTGGGGCGTGATGCTAGCGCCGGCGGCGATGTTGCGTGTGCCCGATCAGTCGCAAAAGTGGTGGATGGGGCAGGGCCGCTGCTGCAAGCCGCGGGGGCGCCTTTACGCCAGGCTAGCAAGATGGGGCCGTGCGCTGCCGAGAGGCAGCACGCCCGCTCACTTGCGCGGCCGTGGGCGCAGTCTTGGCGGTCCTCGCGCTTGCGGCCGCCTGTACCCAAGCCCAGTTGTGACGGGCCGCGCAACATGCCAGGCGGCGGAGAGACGAGGGAACCTGTGGCAGACCTGTGCGACTGAGAGAGGCGGTCGGCCGTGGGCAAACACCCTGCGCCCCAACACCCTTGGGCGCGGCACGTCATCAAGTCCTAAGCAGCGCGGCTTGCCGCACGTTGAGGTGTGCTACTGACGCTGTCTAATGAAGCGATCGTTTTTCTCAGTTATCGGCCTTCAAGGCCGCTCTGCCCGATTGACGTTGTGGTCGGAGGGACCCTGAGGGACGACGAAGGCCCGTTTGCTAGAATCGCAAGTTATGGGTTCCGTGTTGCGGCTGGTTGCGGCGCAGGTACATGGGCGCAGGTTTACAAACAAACAACGTCAGCTGGCGTTGATTTTCCAGGGCTGCCCTGTAAGCGCAGGTCCTTGCTGACTCCCAGTCTCCCACCGCCTCCCAGTCTCCCACCAGACTTCACACTGACAAGCTGGATGCCGCTGTGGAGCCGCGGCGCCAGAGCACGCGTGCTTAGTTGTATCCCTGGTTGTGTCCCGCCCGTCGGGTTTCACGAGACGTATGAAGTCATGAGCTTGTGACCGTTGGGGATTCCAAGAGAGTAATGTGCGCTTTCACAGGTTACAGGCTGCGTGCCGGATTGGGTTGCGCCGGGTTGCACCACCCACCGTCGCGCGGGCTAGGGGGCTCCCCTGGCACGGGCCCCAACCTCCACCTCCCCTAGCAGGTGGGTGGGCAGGCAGGCAGGCAGCTGGCTGCTGTAAATTCCTCAAGGTTTCCTGGAGGTGCACCGGCTGTCGCGCGCTGTCGTGTCTAACAGTCCGATGCGACCCGAACAGGCCTGAACCCTAGACCTACAGCTTTATTCACTCGCCTTGTCATACAAACATACAGCAACATACAGTAATAACCAAGTTTCTTCCAAGTTTCTTTGCCTACGAGGGTGTGGCAAATTATTGGGCTGAGCGTACCGCTTAACCGCGAAAATGGCTCCCCAGACATGTATATGAGCAGCATATTGTACGTGGTCTGCACCACCCTATCCTTGGGAGGCAGCGGGACCTCGCTGTAACCCCCCGCGATGGACAGCTATAGGCTAGCGCACCTTGGCCCGCGAAGCGCCATCAGCGTGACAGTGCACACAAAGCCTGCAGCGGCGAGCCGGATGAGCTGCCGAGGTGAAAACCCAACGCATGTGCTTGTCGGTGGTCATGCCACCACTCGTCGCCTCTAGCTTCCATCCCTCTCCTCCATTTTCCCGCGTCTCCGCTCGCGCCTCTCCCTCTCCAGGTGCTGTACATTATCGGCAAGGAGTGCCCCCTCACGGTCGGCAAGGAGCGCCCCCTCACGGGCCCCAAGAATGTCTTCCTGCGCATCTTCCTCAACGGCCTGCAGCTGTGGCTGCTCACCGTGGTGCCGCACTACGGTTGGGACATCCCGCCGGACAGCACGTGAGGTCGTGAGCACAGCAGTGGGGCGCCGCTGCCTCTGCGCCAGGGGCTGCCCATCTGGGGAGTGGGGACCCACCAGAGGCCGGACAGGCGGCTATCCATGTGCTCAGCCTGACGTGACCGTGTGCCGCATGGTGCCGCACCCAGGACTTGCACCGCGACGTGCGAGTGCGCGTCGCGCGCATCCAGGCCAGCGTTGTTGAGGGCGGGCTAGCGGCCAGCAGAGAAGGCGCCGAGCGTTGCGTGCTGCCGGAGCGGGCGTCGCTGCAGCTGGAGGCGCAGGTGGGTGTGGGATAAGGGCATGGCGCAGGGTAATGCTAAGGGGGCGAGAGGGGCCACGCCCGAGGGTGCCGCGGGGGTTCCGGAGAGGCAGGAGCACTTGGTTGGCGGTGGGTGTGTCGTGTGGGAGGCCGTTGTGGTGCGGACGGGGACAAGGAAGCCCGTTCACCGGCAGGTACCTGTTACCTCCGTACCTGTCACATCGCGAGATCGCGTGGGGGCCTGTCCCTTCGGTGCCCTGGCCCCCGGACGGCCGACGTCGGCCGTGACGTCCACAGCGCGAGCTGCGAGCACGGCCGACTGCCCTTCCATCACGGCACGAACCAACCCAAGCTCTTCTCCTCCTCTTCCCCCACCACCTTCCCCCAGGATGAGCTCACCAACCTCCGCCATGCGCGCGACGAGCTCAGGCGCCAGCTGGCCGCTGTGCGCGGCGAGGCGGAGAAGCGCGCGCGCGACACTGCCGGCGAGCTGGCGGCGGCAAAGCAGCGCGCCGCGGAGGTGGAGGGCGCGGGCGCCAAGGCGCTGGCAGCGGGCCGGCAGCTGCAGGTGGGGCGCTTGGTGCGTGTGGGCAGGTGTCGTCCGGTGTATCCGGGCCTCAGGTGGGGCTTGCTTCGGGGGCGTGACGGTCGCAGTGGCTGCGGGTGAGGCCGGGGGCTTGGGCCACAGGCCCTGTCGGAGATGGCAATGGGGAGATAGAACAGCTTGGCCAAGCACGTCCGGGCGGTGAGCGGGACGCCGCCCCTGCATGCTTATGCGCCGTGTACACGCATATGTGCATGTTTGTGTTCTAGTGTGGAGTAGAACATAACCCCACACGCGACACAGCACGTCCCGGGTGGAGTGGCGCGTCGGCCGTGCGCAGCGGGAACGCGGTTTTATGCGCCAGTGCGGAAGCAAACTCCAGCCTGCCCCCCTGAAGTGAAGCCCAGCGCGTGTGTGTTCGATGCATGCGCCGGCCTTAATCTGCAGGAGGCATATACTCGTGATGTGGGCGCCTTGCGTGGCCGCGTGAAGGGCCTGGAGGGCGAGCTGGCGTCCACCCGCGCCAGCATGCAGGAGCTGGAGCGCCAGCTGAGCGCGCGGCTGGGTGAATTGCTGATGCAGCTGGCGCAGGTGGGGTGTTGAGCGAAAGCGTGGAAAGCGAGGGCGTGGGAAAGGGCGGCGTGAGCTCACGCGTGTGAGTTTGGGTTCGGGCACAAGGGGGCTGGGTGTCGATGCGCTGGCGCAGGTGTGCGGGGGAGGGGCAGCTGTGTGGGGTGGTGTCAGCGCGGGGCCGAGTCTGACCCGCTGCTCGAACGCAGCCAGCACTCTTCCGCCGCACCTGATGCCGGCACGGCGGAACGGAACCGCCCCAGGAGCCTGCTACGCTTGGATCACCTGGGGAGCCTGGGGACACACATGCGCTCAAATGCCCTGTCACCCGTCATGCTGCCGGCTCCCTCCTGCAGGCCGAGGAGGCCGCCACCGCGCTCAAGGCCGAGCGCGACGGCGCCACGGTGGCGGCGGCGCAGCAGCTGAGCAGCGTGCGCGCCGAGGCGGCGGCCGCAACGGCGGAGCTTGAGCGGGAGCGGCGGGCGCGGCAGGCGGCCGAAGCCAGCTTGCAGCAGCTGCGGTGAGGGCACAGGGTCGCACCCTGCAGTGGACCACTGCCATGCACACCACCTCGCCGACATTCCGCGCGAATATCAGGCACCTGACACGTACCACCTCGCCCTGCCCCTCCCCTCCCTCCTGCACCCCCTCCTGCACCCGCAGCTCTCAGATGGAATCCCTGGAGAGCCGCAGCGAGCGGTACCGCCACGAGGCCGAGACCGCCGTCACACAGCTGCGTGAGCAGTACACGGCGCTTAAGGTGGGCGGGGGGGGAAGGTCTTTGGGCACTCGGTCCGGTCCCTTGGGCCTGCTGGTACCGGTACGAAGCGGCCTTGCGGCGCAACGAGTCCATGACAGTAGCCGAAACAGTAGCAAGGGATCCTGGCAGAGTAGGCCCTGTGTGGTGTCGGATGCGAGCGGACATCCCCACCCTTCCCCGCGCAGGCCACGGTCGCCGCCAAGCGCCACGCCAGCGGCGGCGCCGAAGCGCAGGCCGCCAACGGGCGCCCCGCTGAGAGCAGCGCCGGCAGCTTGACGGCGGAGATATTGGCGGCGACGGCGGCGGCACCCATGGCAGTAGCTGGCGCCAAAGGAGGCGCAGCGACGGCGGCAGCGGCGGTGTCCAAGGACGAGACGATGGCGGCGGTCAAGCAGGTGCAGGCGCAGGCGGAGCTGAGAGCAGGGCTCAAGGCGGGCGTGAAGGCAGACCTCGAGGCGGAGCTGGAGGCGCTGCTGCAGGCAGGGCTCAAGGCGGAGCTCAAGGCGCAGCTGCTTGCGGAGATGAAGGCGGAGTTGAAAGCGGCGAGCAGGGCAGCTGCCGTGGCGGAGGCGGAGGCGTTTGAGGCGGCGGGGCCCGGGGCGGCGGCGGCAGCGTTGCCCGAAGTGAAGGCCCCCAAGGCTGGGGCGGTGGAGGCTCGCCGCTAGGCGGAGCCCAAGGCGGCAAGCGGCTCGCCACCTACCAGCTGTGCACGGCCGTGGGCGCAGTCTGGGCGGTCCCCGCGTGTCCCCGCGCTTGCGGCCACCTGCAACCAAGCTACGTCTTGATTGCGTTAGCCGTACTTAGTCTCTCCACATGAGGATCAGACTCGATTAGATCAACACATACACACATTGTAACTAGCACACACGGTGACATGTGCAAGCACCCCTCGCCCTCAACGCCCTTGGCGGCCGGCACGCCACGAATCCCATGTCCTCTCCGTGACCCATGCCTGAGGGCTTCCCCAATTGAACCGGCATGGGCTGCGATGGGCTGTGAGTGGCTGCTTAATGGCGCGTGGGGGTGAGGGAGCCGTCCTTGCGGACTGTTGCTGTAACTGTTGCAGCAACAGCCCTTGCGGACACTACGCGGCCGGCCAGTCCCGGCGATGGCGGCGGCATCACCCAAGGAAGGGCATCGACCTGTGGAGGGCAGACCCGGTTACCCCAGCCTGCCTTGTGAGCGACAGGCCCCAGCCGAGCCATCACTCAGCACCACAAACCAGACTCGTGTTGGACCAGCCCTTCGCCGCGCAACAGCGTTACATCCCGTCATTTGCCGGGTTCGCAGTGCGCAGCCAGAGCCCATGCCCTCGCGGCTGCGCCGCTCACATACTATGGCGCCCATGTCACCGCCCCCAGCAAGGCAGCGGGCTGGCGGGGCGCGCGGCCTCGGCGCAACAGACCTGCCGCGCGCACCCCACCGCATACGCCACATCACGCGACGTGGACGACGGGTCGACGCCCACCTACCCTCGGCAGCTCCCGCCCGCACCGCATCCACACTGCGCCAGCAGCCCACGGCTCGAGCCATGCCGGCCCGCAACCGTGCCTTCGGCACTATTCCTTTTCATTGCCTCCCACGCTCGCCCCGTTGCACTGCCACGGAGCGCCCCGCTCCGCCGTGCGACTACGGCCCGTCCGTCTGCAGCCGCCTCTGTGACCAGCGAAGCCCCCAGCGCCTCATGTGCGCCGCCGCTGGCCTCCCGCGCCACGTGCGCATCGGTCACATCCCTCGGCCCTCGCCGGACTCCTCAGCGGTTCTCGCTGGACTCCTCAGCAGTCCTCGCCGAACCCACCAGCGGTACAAGTTCCTCACGCATGGTGATTGCGTCGCCGGCCACATTCTGGCATCCCTCCCCGCCTCACAACCCCTTTCCAGGCCCCAGACAACCCCTCTCCTGCTGCGAGTACCACTATTCCGCCGTGCTCCACCATAGGACAGCCCGCCCCTGCCGCTCAGCTGCAGCGCACGCCGCGCGCCCCGCCGCTGCCGCCGGCACCACCCGCTGCAGCAGCCTCCTCGCCGCGTTGCGCGCTTGCACCGCAGCCGAGGCCCGGCACCGTTTACCGCCGACCCTTCTTGCCCTTCTTGTGGAACTGCGCGTTTGGGGATGAGGGGGGAAAGCAAGCGGCTCGTCAGCACACAGCCTGCACGAGCGGCGACGCACGGGCCGCTGGCGCCGTGGCAACCACGCCGCAGGGCTGCGCACGTTGCACGTACCTCGCCCTCCCCTAGCCCCCTTGCCCCTTCTTCCCCACCCCAACACCCTTAAGCGCAGCACCGCAGCAACACGGACCTGGTTCTTGCCGCTGAGCGGCGTAATCTTGGTCTGCTTGCCGCCGCGCTTCTTGGTGACCGCGCCCTTGAGCTTCTGGCCCTTCTTGACGCGCACCCCCGCAGCCGCCTTCTTGTCGGTCTCCATGGTGTCGGCGGCCAGCGGCTCGCAGGTGGGAGCCACCTCAATCGGGTCGGCGGCCTGGCAGGCAGCCAGCGCGGCTGCCCGCTTCTCCTGCGGGCCAGAGAGAGGGAGAGGGAAGGGGCAGGGGAGGCGCACGGGTGCGAGAGGCGTCAGGGCGCGGGGGCGCTCGAGAGGTGTGGGCGACGACACGTGAGAACGGCTCGCTGCTGCCGCTGCGCAACAAGAAAAGGGAGGGTGGTTGGTCTCCGGGAGTGGCGGGCAGGCGCTGGAGGCGGGAGGCGGGGGAGGCGCGGGGGTGGGTGTGGGCGCCCACCTCAGCCGACTTAAGCCATGCTGTTTTCTCCACGACGGCCTCCCGACGCTCCGTTCGCAATTTCTTCTTGCTGTTTGACCGTGCCGACTTTGCCATAGTTGCACCGACCGGCTGGGCCGGCTGTCAAGCTTTGTGGAAGCTGCAGCGGCGGTCGATGCAGGCTCGGCGTCGGCGGCGCAACCCGAGCGGAGCTAAGCAGCGAGGGGTCTAGTGAAGTGTGCAGTGAGTACGCTGTGTAAGGACACTGTGTGGGGCCAGAGACGTCGGTCGCCCTTCCGTGGAAAAGACCATCGCGGCCATGGCTGTTACACAACGGTTGCACCCGTTACCTGAATTGCTGCTTTCGTCATCCTATACAAATCGCTGCCAAAGCGTGCCGTCTGGCTCGCGCTCAGCCCTAGTCGGTTCCGTTCCGCAATCAACTCGCTCTTCCACGCAGCACCTGATGCGGGACAGCCCCGCAGTCCAACGTAAAATTGTATCTTACTATATAGCTGCTGTACTATCTTAGCAGCGCGCCATCATGGCGGCCTTCGCGGCGTGCCTGGCAGCCAGCGGCCTACACGGGACGTGCGCGTCCATGCTGGTGCCAGTCGTCGGCGCCGCTTGGCATGCACGTGTCGGGGTCGCGGCGACCAGCCTTCGGCGTGCAACGGGCTGCAGCACGTGCAGCTCCCCGGCGGCACAGCCTCCTGCACCGGACCTTTCCGACGATGCCAGCTGCTCTTCAATTGCTTCATCTTGGCATTTCGCTGCACATCATCACGGCCATCCACTGTCAGCGGCGGCCGGGTCAGTACCGACACCGGCTCAGGATAGCAGTGCTGCCGGGTCGGCCAACGGCTGGTCGGCATCACCACGCCAACCTACACGCACGCTGGCGCCTGCCGGTCAAAACGCATGCGCACCGGGAACCCAGGTCGCGGCGCCAGCAACGCACGCGCCAGCGACGGCGTCAGCGAGGGGGCACGCTACCTGGCGGCACTCCGCAGCGCCGGCGTCAGCGGCGGCGTCATCGGCGCCGCCGCAGCTTTCATGCCACAACCAGCCGCACGCGGCAGCGCCGCTGTGGCACGGTGTCGGTCAGCAGCAGCTGTCCTCGCAACCGCTTGCGTCACGGGGGCCGCTGGCGGCGCTGCTGCGCTGGCGCGGCACGGCGTGCAGCGCCGGCGGCAGCGCTGCCGCTGCCGCCGGCCCCTCGCCGGCACCCTGCCGCGCCTCCCACCGCCACGGCTACCACACGCTGTCCGCCTCCCTGCGGGCTGACATCCAGGCGGCGGCCGTGAAAAAGCAGACGGGTGCGCCGGCGTACGTGCGATATGTTATGGAGGTTGGATGTTGTGGAGACTTTCGCGGCTGCTCCTGCAGCAAGTAGTGGGCGAGTCTCACTGGACAGCCGCCGCCGCCGCCACCACTGCCAGGACGGCCCCCATGCTGCCGACGCGGCGAGCCTGGCCCCCCCGCTCCCTGTCCCCGCTGGTGCCTCACCTTCTCCGGCGCTCCCCGCTGCCGCCCCCCCTGTCCCTCCAGGCGTGTCGCTCAAGTACCTGCTCGACTTCGGCACGCAGCCCCTGGAGCGGCAGATGCTGCTGTCGGCCCGCTTCCTGCACGTGAGGCCGAGAGGGCTGGGAGGAGGGAGGGGAGGGAGGGGTGCTTGGGCGGCACGTGAGGCTGGCGGCAAGGGCGGGAGGCCGAGGGCGGAGGTGGGGGTCAGGACTGGGTGGCAGCAGGCGCCGGAGGGGTTGAGGTGGCTCAGGTCTGGCTTCCTGCTCGTTAGGGGGGCAAGGGAGACAGGGAGGCAGGGAGGGCGGAGGGCGGAGGGCGGTGGATGGCAGGGGGAGCAGGCGCAAGAGGGAGAGGGGCATCGGCCGGGGCAGGGGCAGGGGCATGGGGCAGGGGCAGGGGCAGGCCCGCAAGCGATGGTGGGGACAGGAACGCCAGGTGCTGCGGCCGGTGCGAATCAAGAACGTGAGGGCTGCAGGGGCCAGGAGCTGAGGAGGGCCGGGGACGTAGAAAGGGTGCCAACTGCCTGCCGCCAACTATCGCCAACCGTCGCCAACCGCCAGGCCGAGCTGCCCATCCGCCTGGCGCACCGCATCATGGACCTCAACCACCTGCCCAAGGGCCTCAGCGACGAGCCGCACGTGCGGAGGGTCAAGGTATGCAGCCAGGTGGTGGTGGTGCGTGTCAGCGAGCTGCTGAGGGCCGGGCAGAAACGAACCCGCATGTCCACTCCGCCCTGTGCCGCAACTTGGCCCATTTCTATGCCCCACTCGAGTTCCCCGCCCCACCTGCGCCCCTCGACCTGCCCATACAGGGCTGGTACGCCGAGTCGTTTGCCGACTTCCGCTCCTTCCCGCCCATCAAGGACAGCCCCGACGTGCTGCGCTTCACGGCCATGCTCAAGAACGCCTTCCGGCGCCATAACAATGTGGTGCCCGCCATCGCCAAGGGAGTCGAGGTGTACAAGCGGGAGCTCGACGTGAGTGCGCGGGGCCTCGGGGAGGGGACCGGGGCGGTGGTGCTTCGCGCCGCCTCTCGTCCGGCACTGCCGAGTCCAGCGCTGCTGTGCTGGTTCGCTGGTTCATGTGTGCTCGGCCGCCTCCCCTCCCCCATTTCCCTCCGCAGGCCAGCGGCGAGTCCACCAGCGAGCGTGATGGCGAGATCCAGCACTTTCTCGACACCTTTTTCCTTAGCCGCATCGCCATCCGCTTCCTGGCCGCGCACCACATCTCCATGTTCGAGCCGCCGCGGGCCGACCACATCGGCCTCGTGCACACCGCCTGCAGCCCGTACCAGGTACGGCACGGTACGGCGCAGCACGGGGTACGGGCTCGGAGCACAGCCCGGTGGCGGTGCGGAATAGCGCCGGCAGCTCGCAGCATGAGCGCATGCTGCCCCGACTCCAAACGACCCCCAACACGCAGCCTGGCCCACGCGTGCATGCACGTGTAACACGCCTCACTTGCGGCCGCGGCGCAGGTGGCGTCGGACGCGGTGGCGGAGGCGCGCGCCATCTGCTTCCGGGAGTACGGCAACGCGCCGCAGGTAGACATGGCTGACATGCGTGCGAGCATACCTCTTAGCACACCTCCCTCGTGCAGCTAGCCACGTCAGCACATCACATGCTGCACCTCATCACGCAATCGCACGTTGCTGCAGGCGACCCTCTCGCGCCCCCCCCCCCCCCCCCCCCCCCCCCCCCCCCCCCCCCCCCCCCCCCCCCCCCCGCCCCCCCCC
>BDDC01000053.1:64177-76025 GCA_001662425.1 Chlamydomonas sphaeroides
CCCCGGTACACCCCTTCCTCTCCCCCTCCTGCCCCTCTCCCTCCCCCACTGCCGCACCTGCAGCAGCACCCGCACCGCCCCCTCCGCGCCTCCCGCCGCCGCCTCGCTCAGCAGCGTGTTGCCGTGGCCATCCGCAGCGTCCACAGGGTGCGGCCGCAGGTAGCCCTTGGAGGCAGCGGTGGCCAGGCCGCGGCGCAGCTGCAGAGCGAGGGGGGTGACGACTTTGAGAGGCCGGGTGGGGGGCAGGGGCGCGGCAGGGTGCATGGCTGGCAATGCAGGAGTCGCGGGCCCGCCAACCGCCAACGGTAATCTGCCAACCGCCACCTGTGCGGCCCTCTGGGCGCACCTCCTCCTCCTCGCCGTCGTATGCCGACTCCAGCAGCGTCTTGCGCAGCGCCGCCTCCTGAGGGGAATTGGGGGGGCAGGCGCACAGGGCGGTGCGCAGGACTTGAGGCAAGCGGTGTGCGCACTGGACGACCTGGAGCTGGGCCCCCTACCGCTGCCCCCGCCCACCGCCGCTTCCTGCCGCCGCCTCCCACCCTCTCGGCCGCCGCCCGCACCTCTTTCTTCCGCTTGGCCTCCTCCTCCCGCTGCTGCCGCCGCTTGGCCTCCTGCCTCCGGTCGTATTCCATCTGCGCCTTCCAGGCAGCCACCCGCAGCGCCTCCATCTCGGCCGCCGCCTTGGCCTCCAGCCTGTGTACGGGAGCGGCAAGGAAGGGCAGCGAAGGTCTCAGCCGCGCATCGGCCCACGTGTGGGGCAACACGTTCTGCGACGAGGGCGGGTCTTCCGTGCAGTGGACCACGACTTCGGAGGGAGCGGATGCGCCTTGCAGGGGCGCGCCGGCAGCGGGCAGCACTGGTCAGGACTGCCGTCCAAGCAGGGTGGTCCACGATGATGAGTCACAAGCCGAGGGCTTGAGCGCCCGCTTGCGGTGTCCGTGCAGGGCGGTTAGGGCGAGGCCGTTGGTCCAATGCCGTTTGGCATACGATAACACACGGCACCTACTCGGCTCGCCGGGCGGCCTCCTCCGCCGGGTCCGGCCCGGGTGGAGGGGAGACGGCCTCGGCCGCTGCCGCCCCTGCCGCAGCGGCCGCTGCCTTCCCGCCCTTGCCGGGGACGGCCTTGCCCGTGGCGGCTTTGGCAGTTGCGGCGGCCTTGCTGGCGGGCTTGGCGGCTGCGACCGAGCTCGTCTGTGGAGAACAACAGGAATGCAGGGTTGGCTGACGGTCTAACAGCAGACAGGCGCTTGCTGCGGTCTCAATGCTAGCGCTCCACCGCGTGCAGCTGTGCTGGATGCAGGGCCACCATCACCGCATCACCTTGGCGCCGACGCTGCTGGCCGGCTTGGCGGCCGCTGGCCTGGCAGCAGCTGCCGGTTTGGCGGCTGCCGGTGCTGCGGCCTTGGACGAAGCTGCAGCCCCGACCTTGCTGGCAGCAGGCGTGCTGGCCGGGGCCTTCACGGCGGGCGACTTGGTACTGGCAGCGGCCGCTGGTGCGGCAGCAGCGGGCTTGGGTTTGGTTGCAGTAGCCGTGGCGGCCCCGGGACGGGTCCTGGCGGGGCTGGCAGCGGCCCGCGGCGCCGCTGGCTTGGCGGCGCCACTGCTCGTGGCCGCGGGCTTCTTAGCGGCGGCCGCCGCAGCGGGCCTGGCGCCATCGGGCTCCTGGTGGAATTGCGCAGGGCGGGTCAGGGGTGGACAGGGGCGACACCTTGGGTTGGCAGGGTTGATGCGGGCGGAACGTGCGAGCCAAGCTGCTGACCTTGGTGACGACCATGCCTCGTGGTTTCAGGGCATTAGCTCGGCTGGTTCGACGCGGGCGGGGGCTTCTATGAAAGTTGGAATGTCACATGCGCCCGTCGCAAGCAAACGTGCTTTCCGCTGCAATGGCAAAGGAAGCGCTACGTGTTTAGGTCGTATGTGATCGACTGGGTGCTCCGCTGCGACGCGCAATGAAGCCTGCTGCGCATGGCCCAAGCGCCAGAGGTACAGCCTGGTAAGGACACAGGCAGCGCGGAGCGCTCCCAATAACTACCAACGACTATCTCGATACACCAATTGCACGCAGCAAGAAGCGACCCACATACCCAGTCAGCCGCGCTGCGACGGGCCTTCGCTCAAGCGCTGTTCAGCTCTTGTTCACCTGCTATAGGATCGCAACATTAATGTGAAGCTTTGACAGAGGCCCACCAGGGACAACTTGACGTAATGGCAGAACACGAAGCGGAGCATGCCTCGGCGCAGGAGCCCGGGCGCGTTAAAGGCCGTAAGTTCAGAGCCCTCATACAGACAGCTGTGTGTCCAGCGGGTGCCTGCTCGCAGCAGCGGCCGTGTCGTGCCTGTTGGCTCCCCGCCCGCCCGCGCCACACGTGCCCTCGCCTTCGCCACCCCTGCAGGCTGGGCCCGCGTGGTGGACCGCAGCGCCACTATGGCTCTGGGAGCCTTCCGCGGCGCGGGCGACCAGCGGCAGGCAGCCCGGCGCACCTACCTGTCCATGGCGCCAGAGGCGCGCACCGAGAGTGCCCTGGAGGTGAGCTCCTCCACCTCGAAATGCGTGCAGTAGGCGCGCCACAAGCATTCGCCTCCACTGACTCGGACGGCCACGGACCGCCTAGGACTGCTGCTACGGACAGCGCGCGCGGGCTGAGGCAATTGACAGCCCTGCCACGCCCGGCTGCCGCCCAGCGCCGCCAGGGTCGCTGCAGTGAGGGGCGCCCCTTCTCCCAAGCCTGGCGCAGCAGCTGCGTCACAGGGCACCCCTGCATTGCAGCCGCGAGGGTCGGCTGAGGTCGCAGCGCAGCGGTGGCGCAGGTGCCGACAGCACGGCGGTGCGCGCCACCGGCGAGCGCACAGGGCGGGGCCGCCCCGGCAAGCGGCGTGGCCGCAAGCCGCTGCCAGGACCTGCTGCCGGCCTGTGTCTAGCACCAGGCCGCCTCGGAGCCCTCCGCAGGCCGAGGCGGCTGGGGAGTGTTGACACCCCTGCCGCCCCTTCCCTGCCCTCCACTCATGCAGCTGATCGACGAGGTGCTGGTGCAGTGCCCAGGCCTAGCCCGGCTGACCAGGAACGCGCGGCTGGCGGCCGCCAGGAGGGCACACGTGAGGCCTGGCGGAGGCCGGAAGGAAGCCCTCACTGCGCTTGCCCCTGTCTGCGCCTTGCGTCCGGAAGCTAGCAAGCACCTCAACACCGTTCTTCACCACCGTTTCCCCGGGCACCCCTGGCCCTGTCCCCCCTTGCCCCCACACCCCAGATCGTGGAGTTCAGCGCGGGCCAGCCGCTGGCGATCATGGGCGAGCACCAGGACTGCCTGCTGGTGGTCATGTCGGGCCAGGTGGGGGCGGGGGAAGGCCGGGAGGCGGGTCGGGCGGAGGGACAGGGAACGGGAGGGAGGTCGGCGGTCGGAAGCGAGGGCGGGTAGCGGCGGGCCTCAGGGCTGCCTGATGGTGCCTTGTCGCGCCAGATGGGGGCCGAGGGTGACGGGAGCTTCGTGCAGAGGAAGGGGCGATTTTGGGTGATGGAGAAGGCGGCGGCAGGGGGCTTGTCGGGGCTGCTGCGCGGGTCCTCAGACGCTCGCTCCCGGCGCCCGCCCTCACGCCCTCCCTCCCCCACGCGGCCTCCTCCCGCTGCCTCCCGCCCCTCAGGTGGCCATCGCGGAGGGCGCCAACACGCCCACGCCCCTCCCCGGCGCCACCGAGCCCGGCGCCGGCGGCCCTAGCTGGGCCCTGAACCAGGAGCACTCGCACGCCAGCTCCGGCGCCTCGCCGGCGCCGCAGCGCAGCGACTCACAGCCCGCGCTGACCCACATCCACCGCGGCGGCAGCCTGGGCACCATCGACCTGCTGTGGCTCTCCAAGCTGCCGCCGGCGCCGGCGTCGCTGTACGCGCCGCCGCCGCACCCGCCGGGCTCGGCCGGGGCGGCGGCGCCGGCGGCGGCACACGACGCGGCGCCGCCATCGCCCGCGGTTCAGTTTGCTAGCCGCGCGGTGCTGGCGACACGCGCGGCCGAGGCCGCCGAGTCGAGCGCGGCTGCGGCCGCAGCTGGCGCGGCAGCCTCGGCGGGACCGGTGGCGGTGGCTCCGGGATGGAGGAACCAGACGTCTGCCGGCGCGGACACGGCGGCGGCCACGTGGACCGACCCACATGCGGCAGCCGCTGGCGACGAGTCGGGCGGGGAGGGCGGCGAGGGCGGCGGCTACGCGCGGCGCGACGAGGACCAGCATCCGCTGGCGCGGCTGCGCTGGCCGTGCACGGCGGTAGCGGCGGGGCGGGTGGAGTGCGCGGCGATTGGGCTCGCGCAGGTGCGGGGCCGTTGGGGTGCGGGGCAGCAGGGGGATAAGTGCCGGGGCGTCATGTGGAGTTGCTCTTTGAGGACAGCAAAACCAAGGGCGGGCTGAGCGTGCGGCTGCCGGCCTGGCGTTGCCTGTGGGGATGGCTGGGTGGGCAGGTATCGGGCAGTAGCGGGCAGACCCCGCCCACGCATGCTGCGATGCCCCTTGCAGACCAGTAGTGGCGGCGGCTGCTGACCCTTTTCTCCCGCCCCCTGACCGCCCAACCTTCCGTACCGCCCGCCCATCCCCCAGCTGGCCTCTGTGCTGGCCGAGGAGCTGTGGGACGTGGAGGCCCTGGTGGACAGCCTGGAGGAGCTGCCGCTGTTTGCGCCGCTGTCGCGCTACGAGCTCAAGCAGCTGGCGAGGCTGCTGCGGATGCAGGTGCGGGGGCGGGGGCGGGGCAGGCGCCTCGGGACAGCGGCGAGGCAGCGTGGCCAGAGCTTCATGGGGCTGCTGGGGGCCAGGGCGTGGGGGAAGGAGCAGGGCCGTGACACGTGGTGGGAGGGGCGTGGCCCTGCTCCTTCGCCCTGCTCTCCCGCCAATGACCGCGTCCCTGCCTGGCCGCCCCTCCCGCAGGTGCTGCCCGGCGGCACCGTGGTGTACAAGCAGGGCACTGTGGGCAGCGACCTGTACATCATTCGGTCGGGATACGTGCGGCTGCTCAAGCAGGCGAGTGGCGCACGGCCTAGCTCCCCCAAGCTGGCTGCCCAAGGCCCTCGACAGACCGATGTCGGGCATGTTTGGGCTCCCCCCCGGCTGACTTGACCGACCCCTGCCCTGCCCCTCCGCCGCCGCACCACGCAGGTGGCCCTGGATGACAACGTGCGCACCCGCCTCAACCGCATGTCAGCCGAGCTGTCCGCAGTGCGCGAGTCCACCGCCGCCGCCGCGCTGGGCCTGCACGGCATGGGCGGCGGCACGGGCGCATTCGGCTCCACGGCGCCCGGCCACCACGGACCCGCCGCAGCGCCGGGCCGCGGCGGCGGCACCCCACGCGGCGGCTGGTCCACCGGCAGGGGCGCGGTACGTGGCGGGGCGCGGTTTTTGGGTTGCAGGGCCGAGGGGAGCCGACGGGAGGAGGGGCGGAGGCCTGGGGTGCACCGGGACTGCTCCAACCCAACCCCGCCCACAACACGGCCTCGGGCCCCGACAGGCGCACGACCCGCTGGCCGCCTCCCCCTCCTACACCTCCGCCGCCGCCCTGCCCGGCCACCACGGGCCCCCGCCGCACGCCGGGCCCGGCCACGGCGCCAACGAGCTGGCGGGCACGCAGCACCGCTCGGGCGCCTTCACGCACCGCGACCGGCCGCTGCAGCCCACCCAGCAGCCGGGCGCCCCGCTGCGGCCCGGCACCAGCCAGGGCCTGCCGCAGCCCGCCGTCCGCTCCTCCACCGGCACCCGCCTCCTGCCGCCCGCGTCGCCGGGCCGCCGCACCGCAGCCGCGGCGGCGGCGGCGGCGGGCTTCGGCGTCCGGCAGCCGCCGGCCGGACCCGCCGGACCGCCGCGCGCCGGGCCCGGCGGCGACACGGACCGGCGGCGGCACAGCCTGTCGACCGTGGAGGGCTCGCAGCCGTCGGCGACGGGCTCGCCGCGGCGGCCGCACTACCACTACTTCACGCCGCCCGGCGGCGGCGGCGGGCTGGGGCTGGGCCCGGGCACGCGGCGGCACGCGCGGCGGGCGCGGGCGTCGACCCACTGCGCGGACGAGCTGCTGGATGAGTTCGGTGTCACGCCCAGGACGTGAGTGGCGCTCCTGCGGAGTGCGTTGCGACACTTGGGCTTGTCATGCCGGTGGCAGCTGGCGCGCACCGCGCGAGTCCGTATGGTGTAGGCAGAGCCGCTGGAAGGCTGGATGGATTGTGCGAAGGGGTGGGGATCCACGCCAGGGGCTGGACGCAGCAGCAGCCGGCGCTGCGGCGATGAGTTCTCACATCGTAGCGCAAGTACAGGTAGCAATAAGCGCGCCTCACTCACTCGCCAACATGTCTCACTCGCCTTGTCCATGCAGGCTGGGCGAGCACAATGAGCCCCACGGAGAGGAGCTGGTGATGCCGGATGCACTGCAGGGCGTGGGCGAGCGCGCCAGCGTCAGCCGTGCCGGCGGGAGCACGCACGACGGCAGCGGCTCCGCCAGTGGCGCCGGCGGCGTCCACGGCGACGGCACCACCGACGGCGGCCTGAGCGGCTACGACAGCGAGGACGGCCCTGGCGGCGGAGGAGGGCGCACCGCGACCGGCGGCCTCAGCGGCGCGCTGCCGCCGGTGGTGCCCAAGCTGCCGCTGGGCCGGATGCAGGCGGGCCTTGGCGGGGCGGCGGCCGAGGGGCCCTCCTTGGCGCCGTCGGCGTCGGGGCCGCTGCCGGTGTGGCAGGCGCGCGCGCCGCGGCGGCTGCCGTCGTCGCAGGTGGGGCGCAGGTCGTGTCGCGCGAGGGGCGGTGGAAGTCGGGGCCGAGGACGCCAGGCCTGCCTGGCCGCTGCCCTGCCGCTCCCATCCCAACCCTGCCAGCCTACATGCGACGTGCCCCTCAACCTCGGCCTGCCGCCATACGTGGCACACGGCTCGCCATCCCACTTCCCCTGCCTGACCAACGTGCTCTTCCCCTCCCATCCCATGCGTCCCTCCCCATCTGCCGGGCCCCGCAGGAGGTGGTCTTTGTGGAGCTGGGCACGCTGGGCGCGGGCCAGTGCTTTGGCGAGGTCCGCTCCGACGGCGTGGCGGTGCGCAGCAGCAGCGCCGTGTGCGACAGCCGCGCGGAGCTGCTGCTGGTGTCGCGCACCGAGCTGTCCAACAAGCTGGGCGGCCGGGTGTACGACTACCTGTGGAACCAGGTGGGGAGCCGGATGGGAAGGGGAAACGGGGACTCGGGCACGTGTCGTAGGCTCGGGGCGTAAAAAGCTGCTCCGTCAAGGCTGGGCACGTGCGCGCTGATCCCTTGGCGCGGTGCGGTGCTGCCCTCCCCGCTGCCCAGGTTCCCACCGAGGGTGGTCCGCCGTCGTTGGACCCGGCGATGGAGACGGGCGCGTGCGCTGCCCAGCTGGAGCGCTCCATGGCGTGGAGCCTGTACAAGCAGCGGCTGGTGGGGGACATCCTTGCCGCCAAGGAGCAGCGGCGGCGGGCGGCGCTGACGTGCAGATGAGGCAGGGCCGGCTGGTGGCGCGCCGTGGAGCTGGGCAAGCGGGGCCTGCAGGCGGACAACGGCGCGCGCGGCTGTCTGGGGATGGAGGGTGTCCACGGAGTGGCTGTGACTGCTGTGGCCGCTACCGGCGTTGAGTGCATCTTGAAGGCGCTGCTTCAAGTGTAAGCGTTTGGGTGTGCAGGGCCGCATGGCGACGGAGGAGATCTACACAAGCGTCATGTCGGGTGGGGCGCAGGCGGAAAGGATGCTGTGCACGAAGCAGCGGGCTGCCGGTTTTAGGGGAAAGGCGTAACTGTGTAGAGGGCTTGGCTGGAGCTCTCCAGCCGGGGGCATCTGGCCGCTGGCCCGCCCTCACGCATGTGCCGTGCACGCCATCCGGGGTGCCGACTCTGTGTGGTGACCGGCAGAGGGCAGACCCACAATAAAGCCGACAAGTCAAGCTGCCATCTAGGCGGGCTCGTTGCAACTGGCCGAGGCGGCAATAAGCGGCGTGCCGCAGTCATGGCGTACGCGCGGCGATGAGTAGTTGTGCCATGGCGGCGGTGCGGGTGTGACTCTTGGACGTGTACTTGATCGAGTGGGCTGCTGTGAGCGCAAATGACCCGTGGACGGCCTGGTTGACCAAGATGCGGACGGCTTGTGTGGCCGCAGGGCATGCAGCTGAGTGCGAGGGCGATCCACGAGGGATGTGGCGAGGGGCCCCTTGCACGGGCGCAGAGGGCAGGTCATGGCGGTCGTTGTGACCTCTTCACCAACGTTAATGCGCGCTGCCATTAATTTGGTTACCTAGGCAGTGGAGTGAGTTTTACTTATTGTATCACGCGTATCAGTTGAGCGCCCCAGGATGTGAGAGGGGCGTGCAGGAGCCCTCTCAGTGCTCCCTGTAATGGCCTGCTGTCCGGCATACAACCGGTGCTTGACCGAGCACCGCTTCACCCGAAGCGCTGCATTATGCTAGAGCTTCCCAACAACCAGCAGCTATGGAACTTGAGGACCCCTCCGGCGAGGTTTGCTTGCCCCTTTCCGTAGGAGACGGGGCAAAGCCCTTGCGATCACCCTGGAGGGGACCCTGCCGTAATGAATAACCGTTTTAACGTTAAAAGTGACGCGTGACGGTGCTATTCAGCACGATGCTGCTTGTCGTTTTGCCTGATTATGGCGGTAGCTCAGGGGGTAAGTTGAAGCTGAGCTGGGCCCGGGCGGCAGCCAGGATGTTGATCGATGGCAGTTCGGGTGGCGAAGTCATCGTCTGGTCTGGGCGGCCTCTGTTTGGGGGCAAGCCATGCACCCATGCGCAGCTGGGAAAGTTTGAATTCTGGCTTACTCTTATCTGTATCTGCTTGTATCTGACACGCGGGGCACCTACAGTACCATACAAGTGAGCCCAAGCTAAGCTCGGGGCTCGGGCCAACGTTCTGGGCTGAGCTCGGGGCTACGCTCGGGGCTCGGGTCCATGGATTAGCTACACGTCGTCTATTGCCGATGCCGTACCATGACAACCCCCAAGCACGTCCGCCCTCCCCTACCGTCGCGGCGCGTGCTGCCATCTCACACCCCCCAATGGCATGCAATGTCAACGGGGCCGGGGCGGGCCCTCCGCTGGCAGCGCCGCCGCCGCTCCCACTCCCGTGCCGCGGCCGAGCGGCCGCGGCCACGGCAGCGGTGGCCGCGGCAAGCTCGGCCTTGGCTGGCGGCGCTAAGCGGAAGCGTAGCGATGTTGGGGGCTGAGTTGGCGGCGAGGGCGGGCCCTGTCTCCTGGCCGTGCCTGGCTGACTGGGCGGCGGCTGTTGCGGTAGCAGCCGTGCGCTGGTGCTAGCGAGAGGCCGGGGGGCCGGGGGGCCAGCCATTTCTTTGCACGCAAGCATGCCCCGGCCATGTCCGAGTGAAGGACCAGGGGTCGTGTCCCAGACAAGGTCCGGCACTGTGACGTAGAGCGCTGGTTGAGAGGGTGGTGAGCGCCTACGCGATGGTCGGGGGGGGGGCGCCGGCAGCCCCAGACAGCACAGACAGAGGACGTATCGGGGCTGCGCGCCCCTTCCAAGCCGCATCTCATCCCCGGCCCCGCCAGCAGCTCTCCACTTGCGGCCCCCTTGGCGCCCCCAGCGTCTCCCCTCACCTCTCCCCCGGCCCCAAGCCCTCCCCCCCGCCACTGTTGCGCCCCCTACCACCTGAGGAACCAGACGACGATCCCGAGGGGGACATCGATCCCGAGGGGGACATCGGGGGGCTGCTGGGCGCGTGCGCAGGCTTCTCTGACGTCGACGGAGCTGATTAAGTACTCGAGGATGCGGAGCCGCTCGATATCTACCAAATCAGGGGCCCGAAGGGGGGAGGCAAGGGGAGGGCACGGTTGGCGGGCGTTGCAGCGGGCGCGCTGCCGTTGGAGCCGTGGGGCGGGGACGCCGCGGGCTGCGACTAGCCGACGCGTGCCCCGTCGTGACCTGGCCCCTCCTCTGCTCTCCTCTGCCCTGTCCCGCCCTCCTCGCCCGCCCTCCAGGCCCGCGCGCCCTCGCACGACACGAGCTTGCCCGCCACCGGGGCAGCGCAGCAGCTGCTGCCCATCCTCGCCGCGGCCGGTTGTGTCCGCCCGCGCGGCGCAGCGCCCGCACTATGGGCAGCAGGCAGCGATTGCCCCGCTGCTCTCCAACCCCGTGAGACACGTCTAGAGCGCGCGCAGCCTTCACCAGCTCCAGGGCGCAAGCTCGGCCCCCTCGCCGCCGTAGCGGGGCGCAACCCTGGCCGCGCGCCGCCGCTCCCCCTGCAGACTGGCTCGCACGCGCCCCGCTGACGCACACGCCGCCGCTCCCCCTACTGGCCTGCCCCTAACGAAAGAACCCATCCCCGTTGCTCCGTTGCGCAACCAACCCCCGCTGACGCAGGATTCGGCCTACGACCACAAGGCTGCGATACAGGAAGCTGCGGTAGGCTGCGGTACAGGTAGCACCAAAGTGCGATGTCTGCAGGGTGGAACGGGGACGCGATGCAAAGGGATGCAAGGCGTCCCACAGAGAAACATTCTCGTTTTGTAGCAGCAGGTAGAAAACATACCGTAACGGTGGTTGTCACCACCTTCAATCAGTGTATGGCTCCTTGGCGTTTGCCAGGCAACGTGATGTGCAACCCTGCCACAAGCCTTTTGGCAAAGGCTGTAGCGGTTACTCCTCAAAGGCCTGTAGCAACAAGCCCCAGGCCACACGTTGCGCCCCTACCCCGCCCATACACGTCAGTCCTGCCGACTAGCGCGGCGCGGGGCGCGTGCTACGCCTCCCACGCCACGTCCTCGGCCGCGATGCGGGCCCGCTCGGCCCGCACCTTCTCCACGCGCTCCACGCACAGCCTCCTAATCGTCACGACGGGCCCCTAGTACCCCGCCTTCTCTTTCACCAGGTAGAGGCCGCCTCGGCTCTGCGTGTGGAGGGCGCAGCCGGAGCAGGTGGTAGGGTCTCCCCCAACCTTGCGGGACTCGTGCCACCTGTCGCCCAGGCCGTAAGCTACATGGAGAAAGACGCCGTGACCACGCCCAAGCGCGGCAACGACGCGTCCCACGCCAACCTAATTCAGGGTCCGTCCCATGCCTGGCCCGGGGTATGCCGCCAGCGCCGAACCCAGGGTCAGGTAGCGGCCCGCCTTGATGGCCGGCAGGTTCCCCACGTTCACCTCCCTGGCTTGACAGAGGTCGATGAGGACGTCCCGGCCGTACGTGAGCGTTTGAACATAATCGAGCACGTCCAGCCCGGAGGTCTCCTCGGCTAGCTTGTACCGGTGGTCTGGTGGAAGGCTGGCGGAGGACGCGTGGCACTTGACACAATCCATGCACCCAGCGCGCCTAGCTTAAAGGACGCGAGAGGGCCTTATCAGAGAAGCCGCCGCTGTCAGCCGGCGCCTCGTCTTCCTTGTCGTCATCGTTCTCGCCCTCGACGTCTTCCCCCTCGTCCTCCTCCTCGGACGCGGGTCGGTCGTCGTCGTTCTCGCCCTCAACGTCCTCCCCATCGCCCTCCTCCCAGGACTCGGGTCGGTCTGGGGTTGAGGAAGCGGGACCCGGGCACGTGGAGGACGTGGAGGCATGTGGGAGGCACGGAGGCACGTGGATCGGCTGGAGTCGGTGTGGCGTTGCGGTGGTGCGAGGTGCAGCGTAACGGAAGCAAGCGTCGGCCAATACCGCCGGGCACCCCACCTGGAGTCCGCAAACTCGAAACCGTCACCCTCCAGTTTCGCCTTGGGTGGCGCCGGCGCTGCAGCCACAGCAACAGGCGGACCTTTGGGCAAGGGGATGGCTTCCGCCATCGCATCACCATAACGTTGAACGGCACGGAGCGGCGCATCCAGGGGTCGTATCTTCCATCGATTTGATCGATTTGATCGATTCCATTTGACCACAATCGGACCCTGA
>BDDC01000053.1:78363-88376 GCA_001662425.1 Chlamydomonas sphaeroides
TGCATTGTATCCCCGAGCAGACGCGTGCATTTACACGCCTTGTTGACAGTAGCCTTGTTTAATGCCTTGACACACGTCAATCGATAGGACACCCCGGATTTGACGCCTTGATCGACACCACGTCAATCGATCGGACACCGCCGATTTGACCCCTTGATCGATACCACGGGTCGATAGGACGGTCCCTGAAACGGCGGGCGATCGATAGGCTTTCCGGTACCCCCCAAAGTAAGATACGACCCCTGGGTGGCGTGCCGCGCTCCTGGCGAAAGTGCTTGGGGCGGCGGGGAAACCCTCGGGGGCCGCGGGCCGGCCCTGCCTCTTCCCTGCCCTGGCCTGTATGCGGCATGTTGGGCTGGCTTGACGCAACAGCATCGATTGCCCTGCTTGCCTGCCTCGTGGTAGCGGGGCGAACAGTGGCGGGCGGCGCTGGGCGCTGACGTTCCGGAACCTCCCGAAACCTCCTGACCGAAACTGTCCCCGCCTATGTGTACCTCCGCAAAACCGCGGAAACGGACACACGGACGCAGCCACACTTGCGTAATCGAAAGTGGTGCGCGCTGCATGAAGGAGAATCGTTCGCAGCTGTAGGCAGGGTGTCTGCCAGGGAGTTTTACACAGGGCGTCACTGCGCCCCGTCAGACATAGACGCGTGACGACCTCCTTGAGCCTACCCAGAGTCAATGCCCATGGCATTGCATATGGAGATTTGTACACGCGGAAGTTATCAGAGCCTTTCGCACGACTGACGGAAGGGCGCCCGAACACGGGGCTTGCGGTACGTCTCCAAGTCTCACCGAGAACGCCGCAAGGCTCCTGTTCCAACCGCTCGTTGAATATCGACTTTCAGCACTATCTTAGTAGTCAACTTCGAAGACATAAGAACAAGGTCGCGCCCGCGAGGCGTGAATCGTAATGCGCTGCAATTTCACTGTCACCTTATGGTGCCACCGATTTAGGCAATGACTCTATTTAACGTAGCACTATCTCGGTGCGAGCCTGGACAAGCTGACGTGCGGCAGGCGGGACCAGCATAGGGGCCGCTTGGCCGCGTGCGGCGTAGCCTGGTCGCCAACGGGTACCAAGGCCCGAGATATCACTTCAGCATGGGTGGCTGCACGTCGCAGCCGCTCGTCGCGACACATGAGCGGGAGAGCATTGACGTCGCGTCCTACAAAGCTGGACCCAGCCCGGATTCAGCCGAGCAACGCACGACAAAGCATACTGACTATTCTCGTCGACGGTCGAGCGGCGAGTCGTGCGGCAGCTCAAGCGACGCATGTGCGGCCGGGCCATGGAAAGCAACCGCGGTCTGTGCCAAGGCAGCGCTGCCAACGGACGCTACGAGCCACGGCGCAGCTGCAGAGGCCAACGGGGGCAGGCGCGGCAGCACCACCGGCTATGGCGCGGCGCCGCTGGCCGGCACGGTCGCCGCTCCCGAGCTCCCGCTCTCAGCTGCGGCCATGGCGGCAAAGGCAGCCGAGGTCCTGCTCGCGGCCTTCGGCGGCCCCGAGCTCATCAACTCCCCGCGCCCCGGCCGCGACGGCAGCGCCGCCGCCGCCCGTACATCCGCTCCCGCGGCCGACGCGGCCGTCACCGCCGTGCCGTTCTCGCCGCGCGCGCACCGCCCGCCGGCCTCGCCTCGGCCCGCACCTCAGCAGCCGACGCCGCAGCTGCTGCCGCGGGACTCTCCTCTAGAAACCGGCCCCTGCGCTCAGTCCGGCGGCCCCGCGCCCAAGCCCGGCGCGCGCGGGCCGAGCGGCGGCTCGGCCACGGCCACGGCCGCGGCCGCCGCCAGCCAGCCGCTGCCGCAGCTGCTGCGGGGCCCGCCGTCGGGCGCCGCTGCGGCGCGCGGCGGCGCCGCCGGGGTCCCGATCGCGGCGGCGGCGCTGTCGGCGCTTAGCGAGCAGCTGCAGCGGCGCGACGGCGGCGGCGGCGGCTCGGGCGAGGCGGAGCGGGCGCGGGCCGAGCCTGACGCTTACCAGCGCGCCGCCGCCGCCGCGGCGGCGGCGGCGGAGCGGCCGGGCGGCGGCGGCGGCGGCGGCGGCGGCGTGACGGTGGAGTGGGTGCTGCGGCCCACGGCGCCGCTGGATGCGGCCTACGAGCTGGGCGAGGTGCTGGGCAAGGGCTCGTTCGGGGTGGTGAGTACGGCGCGTGCAGGCGTCGTGGCAACCCTTGTCCTATGCGCCCTGTATGCATGCACCGTGTGTGTCGTATGTGTCGTACGCGGTGCGGTGCTGCCAGGGGAGGGTGTGGGCGGGCCGGGGCTCCGTGTGCCGAGCAAGCCGTGTACGGCACTGTGTACGACAGCGTGTACGACAGCGTGCGCCGGCGGTGCCAGCGGCGCGCGGCTGCCCCCCGTTGCTGGGCGCCGACTGCTCAGCGGCCCTCGCCGGCGTCCGCGAGAACCCCACGTCTGCATGTGTGCTATCCACACTATGGCAACACGCCCGCTTGCCATGCCTTGCCCCGCCCGCCTGACCTGAAGCTGTAGGTCCGCGCCGCCGCAGCTGCGGCGTGTCGCGCGTAGCTGCCGCCTCACAGCCCCGCTCGCCCCGCCCCGCCCCGCCCCCCTGTCGCCGCAGGTCCGCGCAGCCACGCACCGCGCCACGGGCCAGCAGGCAAGGACGCGGGCTAGGGGGGCTAGGGGGGGGGAGCGGCGCAGGCGGGCTGGGGCTGCGAGCTAGGCCGGGCTCGCGAGAGGTGGCCGTAGGCCCTCGCACAGGGGCACGGGGGTGGCTGCCTGGCGGGCTTCCGCGCGGGCTGTGCGCGGGCGGTGTGGGGCCGTCGGTGGTGGGGCCGTCGGTGGTGGGGCCGTCGGTGGTGGGGCCGTCGGTGGTGGGGCCGTCGGTGGTGGAGCCGTCGGTGGTGGGGCCGCCGGTGGCGGCGTGGAAGGGCGGTGGCGTGGGCGCATGTGCGGGCGGCTCGTGCGTCGCTGGGCGGCCGTGTTGGTGTGCGGGGGTGCGGGGTTGCGCCTGGCCGCTGGACGGGTTGCCGGGGTGGTGAGGTGTGGGGTGTGGGGTGTGGGTGCTGACACGAAGTGACACGTGGCATGGTGTGGCTGCACGGGTGGGCAGAGGCACGGAAGCGAGACCCTGGCGCCATGATCCGTCACCGTGACCACGGCTTCCCCCCCACGGCCCCCGCCCCAGGTGGCTGTCAAGACCATCCCCAAGCTGGCGCTCAACCCGGGGCGCACCGCCAAGCTGCGGCGCGAGGTGGAGGTGATGCACCACCTGACCGGCCACCCGCACGTGAGTGAGACACGGTGCAGTACGGTGCCGTACTGTACGGTGCAGTACAGTACGGCAGCCAGGCAGGCAGCCGTACGGGAGGCGGTGGTGTACGGCGGGTTGGGGCGGTGGTGGAGGCGCCCCACCCGCCCCACCTGGTTTCAGTGCCCGCCCGGCCCCCCACCGCGCCATCCCCCGCCCGCCTCGCTGCCCGCTGCCCGCCCTCCTCCTGTGCCCTCCCAACCCACCCCGCCTCACCTTGCCTTCCCACCCACCCACCCACCCCGGCCCCAGACCTCGGCGCTGCTGGGCTACCATGAGGATGAGGCGGAGCTGCACCTGGTGCTGGAGCGGTACCAGGTGTGAAGGGTTTTCACATTTGCAGGCAATCATTTACATCACAATCATCTAGTTCGTACAATGCGCACAACGCATGGACCTGCAAACATCTCTCTTGCCCCTCCGCACCACCTCCAACCTCCTCCCCACCAACCCAGGGCGGCGACCTGTACGACGCCATCGTAGCCGCCGGCCGCCACAGCGAGGCCTCGGCGGCCGCCGTACTGCGTGTCGTGCTGGGGGCGCTGTCGTACTGCCACGCCATGGGTGTCGTACACCGCGACATCAAGCCCGAGAACTTCATGCTCACCTCTGCGCCGCACCCCAAGCCCCGGGCCGGAGCCCCGACACGCGGCTGCTCGGGGACCTCCACCTCCTGCGGGCCCGCGGCGCCGGCGGCGGCGGCGGCGGACGCGGCGGCGGCGGAGGCGGGCCAGCAGGGCGGCGGCGGCGGCGCCGCCGCCGCAGCGCCGCGGCTCATCCTCATTGACTTTGGGCTGTCGGCCTTTTGCTCGGGTGGGTGACGTGCTGGGGGGGGGGCGGCTGCGTGGACGTGGCGGCACCACGGGTCGGAGGGGGGGGGCGCTGGGAGCGGAGCACGGCCTGCCACCGCACCGTGGCCCCGCCGCAAGTCGCATGGCGGCTCTCTTCGCGCCGCTGCCCTTGACGCTGCGCCCGTGCCCGTGCCCGCGCTGCCTCAGACGCGGAGCCGCTCAAGGACCCGGTGGGCACGTCGTACTACGTGGCGCCCGAGGTGCGCTGTGCACCTGGGGAATAAAATACACTTTATCATAATCAAAGTATGTATAATAAGCATAATCATGTAATGAAATTATGATATGTGCATACCGATATAATGCAAATATGGATGTGGATGTGAAGATTGTGTTGTGGATGGCAGTACGTGTGGCGCCCAGTACGTGGCTGCTCTGTCGAACGCCTGCTCAGCCCTTACGCTGCCCTCCCCCTCCATCGGAATGAGCCGCCGCCACCGTTTTCCCTCGGCCCTCCCCTCCCCCCTCCACCCCTGCCGCCGCCGACAGGTGCTGGACAAATGCTACGGCCGCGCCGCCGACATCTGGAGCGCCGGCGTCGTGGCGCACCTGCTGCTGGTACGGCACAGTGTCGTACGGCTAATGTGCGGTGAACGGGAATGATGGCGGACGCGGGCGCAGGCCGGGGACCCGCGCGCACCGGGGCACGACTCGGCACGAACCCTAGCCACACCTCCCACACCCGCCCCGCCCCCCCACCAGACCGGCTTTGCGCCTTTCAACGGCTCCAACGACGACGAGATCCTCCGCGCCGTACTCACGGTACGTCAGTGTGTACGGAGCTGGCAGCAGCTGCTCGAGGGCGCGGGCACCCTTGTCCCCCATGGCAGCCCAGCCCCGCCTTCACTGCCTGCCTAGCACTGCCACCGCACCAACCAACCAATCAACCAACCAACCAACCAACTGCCAACCAATCACCAACCAACAGACGGAGCTGGACTTTGACGGCCCCATGTACGCCCACCTCAGCCCCGCGGCGCGGGGGGTGCTGGAGGCGATGCTGGACCGCGACCCCGGCAGGCGGTGAGGCGGGGTGGGGTGGGGCAGAGGGGGAAGTTGGCGCCGGTGGCAGCGGCGTGTGTGTGTTTTGCATCCAGGGGCAGGGCATCCCCTGCATCCCCTGCATCCCACACCCCCTCGCCGCCACACGCCACCTGGCTCCATGTCTCCACACGTCCTCTCCCCCTCTTACGCCCCTCCCCGCCCCCGCCCCAACCTGAACACGTGCTTGCCCCCTCTCACGCCCTTCCCCCCTCTCACGAGCAAAAAGGCGACAGCTAGGAAACCGGCATGGCGCCATTTAGAAATAGAAATAGAAATAGAAATGGTTACGACTCGTGTGTAACACGTGTCGTTACATTCAGGAGAGCGGGCGTGTATGGGGAGACCCCACGCCCACCACCGATGGCGTCATGTACCGTCATTACAGCCTGGCAGGCTTGGGCCAGCGCGCCCACCAACCCAAACTTAACACGTCCCGCTCTTGCGCCCTCGCACCCTCCTCCACCAACCCCCTCGCCCAGGGCCACCGCCGACGAGCTGCTCTCCTGCCCCTGGATTGCGGCCCACACGGCCCCCGGAGACCCCGCCGCCCCCTCGCCCGCGCCGCTGCCCCCGCTGGTCAGCGAGCGGCTGGCGGCGTTCGCGGGCTTGGACGCGTTTGGACAGGAGGCACGCAGGTGGGCAGCGGGTGTTCCGCAGGTGGGCGGGGAATGCGCCAGTGCGAAATCCAGCGCCGGTCCGGAGGCCCCCAATGCATGCTGCCAGCCCGCGTGCCGTCGGCCGGGAGGCGTGCAGGAGGGCAGAGGTTCTGACGGGCACCCCTGACCGAGACCACCGGGCACCCTGGCTGCCGTTGATGCCGGAACAGTACGGCAGTACGGCAGTACGGCAGTACGGCACGTTGCGGTGTGCTGACGCGCCGCCCTGTTTGAGCGCCGCTCTCGCCCCCCGCCAGGCGCCTGGCGACGGCGCTGGCGGGTGAGGAGGTGGCGGGGCTTGCGGCCACCTTTGCCGCCATCGACGCCGACGGCGACGGGCTGCTGACGGCGGCCGAGCTCAAGGTGGGTCGGAGGTGGGGGCGGCAGCAGCCCATACGCCACTACACGATACCCGCCACTCACTCACCCACTCACACATACACCCCCTCCTCCCGTCCCTCCCCTCCTCCCCCCTTTCCCCAGGAGGGCCTGGCCCGCCAGGAGCTGCGCTTTGTGAACGGGGCCGAGGTCGGCGGACGGCCGCCGCTGGGCTCGCGCGAGCTGGCGGCGCTGCTCGCCACGTGAGTCATGCTGGAGCATGTGTGTGTGTGTGTGTGTTTTGCACAGCATGAACGAAGTGAGCGTGAGCAGTGATGCGTAGCTAGCTAGCTAGCTAGCTGCTGTGCGTTGTCGTGTGCCCTACGAGCAAGTGCACACATATCGCGACATGCTGCGTTCGCTTGCTTTGCCAAATGCCTGGGTGGTGACATCGCACGGCGTGTTGGGCGCTACCAGCGCCTTAACCCGACATCATGTGTGGTTCGGCATAGGAGCTATGGGAACATATGCATAACAACGCCATCGCGCCGCCGCAATCGTCCGCAGGGCCGACCTCAACGGCGACGGCGTGCTGGACGCCTCGGAGTTCATGGCCGCGGCGCTGCCGGACGCAGCCGTACGGCGCCACTCGGCCGCGGTACGACCGGCAGAGCAACCGGCGGCATGTCGTACACAGCCAGTGCTTCCTGCTCTGCACGCCACGTGGGCCCCCACCCCCGCTACAGCCCGCCCCTCAACAGCGCCCTCCACGTCACCTCCCCGCCCCACCCGACCCCCACCCCAACTCGCCATCCGCAGGCCCTGGCCGCGCTGCCCTTCCGGCCCACCGCCCCCAGCCTCGGCACCGCCACCGCGCCTAACACGCCGCGCGGCGGCGGCGCCGCCGCCGCCGCGCCCAACACGCCGGCCCGCGCAACCGCGACCTCCTACGTCCCCGCCGGCGCCGCCACCTCCGCCACCACCTCTGGCGCCGCCGCCGCCGGCGGACCGCTTCTGGCCGCCTTTGCGGCCTTTGACGCTGACGGCAGCGGCTACATCACCGCCTCCGAGCTGGCGGCGGCGCTGGCGGGCCACCGGCGGCGGCGGCGCAGCAGCGAGGCGGTCGCGCAGCCGGGCGGCGTGGACCCCGAGATTGAGGTGCGTGCGTGGAGGTTGATTTGTCGCAACTACACATTGTACATTGAGTGCTTGCAGACGCCACTTTGCTGCGTTGCTGGAAAGCACAGCCGCCGCCGTGCGGATTGCGACGCGCCCGCCCTGCCGCACCAACGACGCCGTGTGCTGTGCTGTGCTGTGCTGCGCAGGCCTTGTTGCGCCGCGCCGACGTGGACTCGGATGGCCGCGTGTCGTACGCCGAGTTCTGCGCCATGCTGCTGCGGGACGCCGTTGACCGGACGAAGACTGTTGACCCGAGCGCCGCCGTTGACCGGAGCGCCGCCGTTGACCGGGCGGGCGTTGACCAGAGCGCCAGCGCCGTGGAGTGCCGGCGCGGCAGCGGCGTGGCGGCGGCGCCGCCGCTGGCGGCGGCTTTCGCCGCCGGCGCCGCCGCCAGCACCAGCGGCGGCTGCAGGCCGGCCTGGGCCGTGGCGGCGGCGCCTGACGGCGGCGGCGGCGGCGGCGGCTCCGCCGCCACCGACATCGAGCGCGGCCTGTCGGGCCTGTCGGCGATGCTCGGCCGAGCAAGCGCCCGTACCAGCCGTGACTCGATTGCCGTGTACACCGCTAGCGGCGCCTGCTCGACGCTGGACTGGGCCGACAGCGTCGACGGCGACGTCGACGACGCCGGCGTCGCGGCCTTTACCGCCGCCGCCGCCGCCGCCGGCATCGAGACGCTGGATCTGGACGACGAGGAGGACGGCAACAACATCCTCTGCGCCACCGCCGTCGCCGCGTCGGACTTGCTTAGAAACGCCGCCGCCGCCGCCGCCGCGGCCGTCGCGACGGCCACGGCGCCGCCGCCGCCGCCGATGCTGGCGCCGTCGGTTTCGTTGGCGCAGCGCCAGCGGCGCCGCCAGCCCGTGCGCCTTGGCGCCGGCTCCGACGACGACGTGGACGGCGGCGGCGACGGCGGCGGCGGCGAGCTTAGCTCCTCGGACATTGACGGCGGTGGTTTTGGCGGCGACGGCGACGCCAGCGGCCGCCGCGGGCTGCAGCGGCTGTCGAACATCGGCTACGCCGCCGCCGGCGGCAGCGGCATGGGCCGCCGGCCCTCCGACAGCGACAGCGAGTGCGAGCGGCTGCTGTTCGGCGGCGCCGCCAGCGGCTGCTGGGTCAGCCAGTCCATGACGCGCGAGGGACCGGAGTCCGCCGCCGCCGCAGCCGCAGCCGCAGCCCGCGTGGCGGCGGCCGCCGCCGGCCGGTCCCTGGCGGCGCGGCCGCCGCCGCCGCTGACGCTGGCTTTCATGTCCAGCGGCGGCGGCGGCTCCGCCAGCTCCCGCAACCGCCGCCGCTCCGCTACGACGCTGGAGCACAGCGCGAGCCTCGCCGCCGCCGACGGCCGCGGCCGCCGAGCAAGCTGCACCGCCGCCGCCGGCGTCGCGGCGCCGCTAACGTTCTCGCCCCTCGCCCGTACCGCCGAGGGCCGCGAGCGGTCCGCCACGACCGCCGGACTCCGTACGCCACCGCAGGACTCCTGCACGAGGCTGTTCGTACACAGCAGCAGCGGCCGGCGGCCGGGCGCCGCCGCCGTCGCCGCCGCCGCCAGCCGCGTCAGCGCACAGCTCAGCTCCATCATGCTCACGGACGCCGACGACGGCAAGGTCCTGCCGGGCTCACCCTGCGCCGCCACTCGGCTTACCTCCGTCGAGCCGCCGCCGTGGGGCGCCGCCCGGGCCAGCGGCGGCGGCAACGCCGCCCGCGCCAGTGGCGGCGGTAACGTCACCAGGGCCAGCGGCGGCGGCGGCTACGCCGCCGCCGCCTACAACACCATTGGCAGCCGCCGCCGCAGCGCCCTGGGCGAGCTTGTGCTCGACGACGGTTTTGACGACCTGGCGGCCGCCATGTCACGGCCGGCGGCGGCGGCGGCGCCGCCGCCGCCGCCGCCGGTGGCCCGGGCCTCGCACCTGTCAACCGCCTCGACGGCGGCGGGCTCGCCGAGGCCTTCGGCGGCGGCGGCCTCCGGCGGCAGGAGCCGCCTTGAGGTGTTGGCGCCGTCGGCGGCGCTGCTGACGGCGAGATCGATCATGCTGTCGACGGCGGCGTCGACGGTGCCGTCGACGCCGCGGTCGCCGGGGCTCGTGTCTGGCGGTGGCGGCGGCGCCGCCGCCGCCGGCGGCGGTGGCTGGGCGGAGGGCATGCCGTCGCCGCGGCTCAACGCCAGCCGCCGCCGCGATTCGACCGACATGGCGGCGGCGGCGCCGTCAGGCGCCGCCGCCAACCGTGTGAGCGGCGGCGGCGGTGGTCCGTGGCGCTCCGAGGAGATCCCGTCGTACAGCGGCAGTGTCACATCGCACGGCATCTCCCATGACGTGCCGTACGGCATGTTCCTCGGCGGCGACGGTCGTACGGCGGCGACGCCGGCAGCGCCGCCGCGGCCATCTGCCGGCGGCTACCGCCACGGCCCGTCGCGGCTGCAGCGAGATGCGCTGGCGGCGCCGCCGGCCGCTGGCGTCGGCGCCGCCGCCGCCGCCTGCCCCATGGCGGCGGCCATGGCAGCGGCGGCGGCGGTTTGGAAGCCGGACGCGGCGTCGCTGTCGTGCCCGCTTGGCGCCGTCGACGGCGGCAGGCTGCTTGGCGGCGGAGCACCGCCGCACTCGCGCGGCTCTTAGGCGGCGGGTTGTGGCCTTGTGGGCTGTCGCGTACGTCGTGTGTGTGTGTGTGTGTGTGTGTGTGTGTGTGTGTGTGTGTGT
>BDDC01000053.1:88386-130505 GCA_001662425.1 Chlamydomonas sphaeroides
GTCGATAGGCTTTCCGATACCCCCCAAAGTAAGATACGACCCCTGGGCGCATCGTCTGCTAAAGGCCCACCCGGGGAAGGTGCTGGGCAAAGCCGCAACTCACAAGCCCTGAACAGGAGGCCTTGGTCCTGAACCTCCACCGTTTCGTCAACGACACTAACCCTCACTAGCGGTTGTTGCAAGGTGGTCTCGGTTCCTCTCCTGGCATCCTTCTGGTCGCAATTGGAAACCCTCACTAACGCACACCGTCCACGCCTCCCCGCGCCGCCTACGGCCTCGGCTGCCACATCATCCTGCTCGCGTGTGGCCACCCGCTTTCGTCCCCAACTGCACACACCCACTTGCCCGCTTCCTGGCTCCTTCGCGTGCCACCCACCACGCGTGACATGTCGCGCATGTTGACCTGCCGTGAGCGCGTTCAAGGTCCCTACCTTTGCAAATGAGTAGGATTGCCGTCGATATACTGTGTGCACTAAGCATGCGACGCTACTCACGCTGATTGGCAAGTCGTCAATCAGCCTGTGTCACGTCGTTCGGTCACGCCCTGTAGGCCCCAGACGCTCGCCGTGTGAACACTCGATTGTGAGTAGAGCCTGCACGGTTAGATTATGTCAGTCTAGCGATTTTCCGGCACGCCGCAACTGTTGAGCACCAATCACTGTAGCTGTCCCAGCGACAGGCAGCCATGGAGCGGCTGGGAATGGGCATAGCGTCAGCCCTGAGCACGCAGGGTATGGGCTCGCTGCTCGCGACAGCGCTGAGGGCGATGCCGGCGATGCTGTCCTCGCCGGCTCTGCGACAGGTGCGTCGCGTGTGTCCAAACACCTCCACGATGACCCGAGTCGATCGCCAACGACCGGGCTCGCCGCCTCACCCACACGCCCCGGTCAGCACATAACCGCCTCCCTGCGCAACCCCTCTTCCCCACGTTGCGCGCAGGCGGGCTCCCTGGCCAGCTCGCAGCCGCACCGCGGCTACGCCGCCGCTGCCGCGCCCTCGCCCACCTTCGTCTACCAGGAGCTGTTCGAGCTCGCCAAGTCGGCGGTGCCCTGGCGCAAGCTGACGGGCGACCACGTGTCCGTCACGCAGGCGGCCGGCAAGAGCATCCTCGAGGTAGCTACCATACACACAGGACTCGCGGCGCCAGCCCTTCCCCCTCCCCCTCCCCGCACCCGTACCCCTGCCCTCCAACCCCTACCCCCGCCCCCGCCTGCGTCTGCCTGCCGCAGGTGGCGCCCGAGGCGCTCACGCTGCTCGCCGACACGGCCATGCGGGACGTGGCGCACCTGCTGCGGCCAGGCCACCTGCAGCAGCTGGCCAACATCCTCAAGGACCCCGAGGTGCGGCCGAACCGGCAGCGGTAGGGCCCTTCGCGCTGCACCCGGCGGCCATGTTTGGGTCCTTGGGCCTGGGCGCCTTGCACGCTGCAGCGGGCCGTCGCGCGCCCGTCGCGCAGGCCGTCACTCGTCCGCCCCGCCCGCCCGTGCGCGCCCTCCTGCCTGCTCACCGCCCACGCATCCGCGCCTACCGTGCCCCTTTCCGCGGTGCTGGCCTCCCCCGGCTGCAGGCCTCGGCCAACGACCGCTTCGTGGCACTGGAGCTGCTCAAGAATGCCAACATCGCGGCGGGCTTCATCCTGCCCGGCTGCCAGGACACGGGCACCGCCACGGTGGTGGGCAAGCGCGGGCAGTACGTGTGGACGGACGGGCGCGACGAGGAGGCGCTCAGCCGGGGCGTGTTCCGGGCCTACACCAGCACCAACCTGAGGTACTCGCAGGTGCGGCGGAGGGGCAAGGAGGGGCAGGGCGAGGAGCGGGCGGGGGAGGCAGGGGAATCAGGGGTTACGGGAGCGCTGCAGCGTGCCGCGCCTGGCGGGTGCGAGAAAAGGGAGTTGTGCAGGTGAGGGTAAGAGCAGGGAGTACGGCGGGGCCGGAAGCGGGCTCAGCGTCGTCAGCAGTGCCCCTTACACACGTGCCCCAGCCCTTGAGATGGCACCAGTCTGAGGGCGTAACTCGCCCACATCCCCGCCCCGCCCCGCCCCTCCTCCAGGTGGCCCCTCTGGACATGTTCACCGAGAAGAATACGGGCACCAACCTGCCCGCGCAAATCGACCTCTACGCGGCGCCCGGCAACCAGTATGACTTCATGTTTGTGGGTGAGCCGAGGGGACAGCGTTGGCGGGGCTGGCTCAGGGGAAGGGCAGACGCCCAGCCGGCCTGCCCTGAATACCTCCCCACGCCCGCGCCGCCCTGCGGTCCCGCTCCTCCCCAGCCAAGGGCGGCGGCTCCGCCAACAAGACGGCGCTGCTGCAGCAGACCAAGGCGCTGCTGAACGAGGCCTCGCTCTCGGCCTTCCTGCTCAACCAGATTAAGGGCCTGGGCACCGCCGCCTGCCCGCCCTACCACCTGGCGGTGGTCATCGGGGGGCTGTCGGCGGAGATGACCACCAAGGTCGTCAAGCTGGCCAGCACGCGGTGAGCCAGGGAGGGCCTGGCAGCTCGCCGCTTCTCCTCCTGCCTCCGCGCTCGCCCTCGCTGCGTCCCGCCTGTCAACGTGCTGCATCCAGCATATCCTGCCGCAGCTACCTTGGAAACCGGATCCGCAATGTTCAGCATCTGTGTGGGGGGTGCTCGACACCTCCCCCCTTCCCCCTGCCCACCCCCTCCGCAGCTACCTGGACGGCCTGCCCACCAGCGGCAACGCGGGGGGCCGCGCCTTCCGCGACATTGCCTGGGAGCAGCGCATCCTGGACATGACCCGCACCCTGGGCATCGGCGCGCAGTTCGGCGGCAAGTACTTTTGCCACGACGTCCGCGTCATCCGCCTGCCGCGCCACGGAGCCAGCTGCCCCGTGGCCATCGGCGTGTCTTGCTCGGCAGGTGGGCGCCATGGGAGCCGGGCGTGGGGTTGCAGACAGGTCGGAGGCGAGGCTTGTAAAGAGACAGTGAACAGCGGTTACCGGAGCCAGGGTACCGGGCCTGGATCGGTGTTGCGAGGCACGGCGGACATGAGGGCTGGGCAGCAGGGGAAAAGGGTCCTTGCGGCGCCCTAAAGTGCAGGCTGACCTTCTTGTCACCTGCTTGCCGGCCGCCGCTGCCTCGCGTGTGTGTCCAGACCGCCAGGCGCTGGGCAAGATCACGGGCGAGGGCGTGTTCCTGGAGGCGCTGGAGCGCAACCCCGGCCAGTACCTGCCCGACGTGAGGTGGAGGGTGGGGGGCTGGGCAATTGGGCGTGTGCGTGCCGGAAAGGAGGCAGGTCCCAGTAAGTCAGGGCGCCAAGCAGGCAGGGTGGTCGGTGGTGGGGGCAAGGTGCTGGGGGCTGGCGTTGCCTGAGCCATGCTGCACGCCGCTACCTGCGCCTGCGTCTCCCAGGTCAAGGAGGAGCAGCTCAGCTCGCATGAGGTCAAGGTGGGCCCAGGGGCCGAGGGACGGGGCAGCTGGGCTGCTGCACCTGCGGGCTGGCAGGGCCTTCACCCGCTGTCCGCAGCGCGCCTTTTACGCCCGCCGCCTGCCCGTGCACCCGCCGCGGCAACGGGCGTCCCTCCTCATCCCTTCCCCTTGTCCCGGCCCCAACCAGTCGACCACGACTGCGAAACACACGCATCCTCCCGCGCCCTGCCTCCCCTCTCGCCAGGTGGACCTGAACCGCCCCATGGCCGACGTCCGAGCCCAGCTGTCCAGCTTCCCGGTGTCCACCCGCCTCAGCCTCAGCGGTACCCTGGTGGTGGCGCGCGACATCGCGCACGCCAAGATCCAGGTGAGGGCCCCGGGGGTAGCGGTCAGCGGTGACAGCCAGCCACCGTTTGGCAGCTCGCCGTGAAGGTTCAGGCAGGGTGGGAAAGGAAGGCGACTGCGAGTACGGTCACCCTGGGGCTGACAGCGAGCTGAGCTCGCGCTCCGTCGATGCGCACTTGTGAAGCTGTGTGAAGCCGCATCGCGGCGGAGAGGGGACGCAGCGCGACATGGGCGCCGGGGCCTTGTCAACTCGTATGCGCAATGCTGAACCCCGATCGCACCCTTTCTCGACCCCTAGGAGCGGCTGGCTGCCGGCCAGGGCATGCCGCAGTACCTGAAGGACCACATCGTGTACTACGCGGGGCCCGCCAAGACGCCCGAGGGCTACGCCAGCGGCAGCTTCGGCCCCACCACTGCAGGTGCGCTCGTGGGGCGCCGTACAGCTGCGCGCTGCAGCTGGCAGCAGCCGCGGCCCCGCGTGCAGCTGCAGCGACCCGGCCGAGTCCATCCTTACCCTGCCGTTACCCCTCACGCTCGCCCCCCTACTCCTGCCCCAATCCCGCCCTCGCCCCCTCCCTGCCCACCAGGCCGCATGGACAGCTACCTGGACAGCTTCATGTCGCACGGCGGCAGCCTGGTGTCGCTGGCCAAGGGCAACCGCAGCAAGGCCGTCACCGCCGCCTGCAAGAAGCACGGCGGCTTCTACCTGGGCTCCATTGGTGGGCCGGCGATGAGGAGCGGGCGGGGCCGCCATTGAGCGGCAGGCGCCGCGGTGGCCCTAGCACCGAGGGACAGGGAAGGGTGCTGCAGTTGGAGTAGTGCATGGTGGCCTGGACCCACAGCAGACACACGGCGCACTTGGCGCAACACCCGGGCTGGGGGCCGCCCGGCGCGTGCGCCGCCCGCACCACCTCGTCCGGCCAAGCGCCCCTCACTTCCTACCCTGCCCTCCCTCTCCTTCCCCTTCCCCTCCGCCAGGCGGCCCCGCCGCCATCCTGGCCCAGAACTGCATCACCAAGGTGGGGCTGGCTGAGCTGCTGCTGTCCAGGGTCCCGTCCCGACCGTGTGTCCAAGTCCGTGTCATTGCCCTGTGCTCAGTTGTTGTCTGGATACCGAACCCGCTCCCGCCGCGCGCAGGTGGAGGTGCTGGAGTACCCGGAGCTGGGCATGGAGGCGGTGTGGCGCATCGAGGTCAAGGACTTCCCCGCCTTCATCGTGGTGGACGACAAGGGCAACGACTTCTTTGCGAAGTGGCAGGCCGCGTAGTAAGGGAAACGAGAGGATGCGAGAGGACAGGGGATGCGGGGCAGGGTGACGGGGACCAGAGAGGGGTAAGGGAGAGACAAATGCCGTGTTTATGTGTATGTGTATGTGCGCGCGCTGGGCTGCCGGTGGCTTGCGGCGTGTAGCGGTATGCCTGCGCGCGGCATGTGGTACGTGGCGTGCTCTTTGGCCGAAGGCTGCGGGGTCTTCGGTGGCGGCTGTGTGGAACGGCGGACGCAGGCAGGTCAGGTGTGCGGTGAGCTGCGCTGGCATGACGAGGAGGTAGGCAGGGGCTGCTGGGGTTTGGGATGGGACGCGTGGCATGAGGCGGTCGTGCTGCTGGGCACGCGATGGGCTACTGCAACGGTATGCTCGGGGCTGTTTGGAGCTGCAGCTCGAGGCCGATGCTTCAGGCGTCGGGCAGCACCTGGGTAAGCCCGAGAGAGCCCAGTGAAATGGCACTCGCGCAGTCTTTGCTGGTGGCCGCTCTTGGTAAGGGTGACTGCAGCTGGCTGTAATCTTTGAGTGTAGTATGCGACACAATGACAGCACGGCCTCAGCACGGGACGCGCGAAGGCGGAATTGGTTTACATTAATCAGGCGAGCGAGGTGGCCGACCGGTGGATACGCCAGGGTTCGTGCACGTACGACACCCGGCGCGCCGTCCAGAGCTGGCTTGTCGCTGTCTGGCGGCATCGGTGTAGCCGTGTAGGTCGGCCTGGCGATTGAGGTGGCCGCCCCCGACCGGTGGACACGCTAGGATTCGTCCGCGTAGGACACCCGGGGCGTTGCCCAAGACCTGGCTCGTCGCTATCATAGGTCACTGCGGAGCGCATGACCATCCTCAACCTCTACCAGAAGGCCGCTGCCACTCGGCCCCGGCCGGTCGTGTCGGCCGCACCGCTGCCAGCGGAGGCCCCGCCCCGGCCCCCGCCGTCCGAGTTCCGGCCATCCGGCGGCCGCGCTTGCTGCGGCCACGGCCGCCGCCTACATTGTGGAGTAACTATGGTATTGGCTCATCAAGACGGCTCACAGGCGCTCCCCTGCGCTCGCCATGGCAGGCATGGCTCACACGGCTCACAGCACCCAGCTGAGTTGTGCTCACAGGCTCAACGTACGTCGCAATCCTTCAATGCCCAACTTCGCGCCGTACACTTGAGTCAGCAAATGCTCAGTGTGTACAAGGCAACCGCGCACAGCAAATAAACTGACACTTCCCCGACCACCGCTGGTCAGGCTGGCCTCCCCGAAGGAAGAACCTGTATCTTACCCGAATTCAAGAACCTGTATCTTGCCCGAAAGTAGCGAAAGTACGCGAAGGCAGCACGGTACCTACCCGTTGTCAAGTCACCCGGGGTGGTTGACCGCTGGTTGACTTCCCTCCGCCTTGCGGGTTGTGGCCGGGAAGTCACCCGAGGTGGCGCCAAAGACGGAAGCGCCTAGCAAAAATCGGAGCCCGCGAACCTGGCACCTGGCACGGCACCTGGATCAACACCGGCAAGGTGGGCCAACCCTGCATAGCAATCTGACAGGCGCAAGTTGTCCTCGATCCCCGCATGCCTCCCCGCACCAATGTCCACCACTCCGCCGTCTTCGCCAGCCAAATGCCAATACGCATACTTGGTGCTGACCCCACCAGGAAAGGATGCCGCCAGCACATGCACTGGCGGCCGTCCGAATCGACCCTTGGGCCGGCGAGGTCTTACCCGAGCAGCACGGATTGCCCGTCTATGCAATTCCACTTGTTATGTATAGCCTGTCATCAGCTGTGTCGCTCGCGTGTCGCTCGTAATATTCAATGCGTTGGATAGCTCGATTACCAGCCCACGTTGCTCTCTTCTGCATATGCTAGCTATCACAACAAATCAGAAAGACCGTGTAAAACAATGCACGCGCAAGCCCTGGATGTGACCTAGGTTTGCTTGCATAAAGGAAGCCGCCAACGCGCACAGTCAAACTTCTCATCGCAAAATCCCAGCAGCGCTTGGGGCACTGTTTGGGGATCCAGAAAGTTTGGGCGCACGTGGCCGCAACACGAAGCCAGCTGGCCGCAGAACCCACGCTGAGTTAGCCTCCACGGACAGCTGCACCCTCATCTACACACTCTACGCCCCCTTGAACAGCTTCGTGGAGCGGGCGGCCCGTGCGCATCCGTTTTGCGATGGCGCACGACGAGCCGCTCCTCAGGTATGCATCAGAGGAGAACAGGACTGTCAGGACGCGGCGTGCACAACTTATGCGGCTCGGCCACCAACCATAGCAAACCCGTTTCCACATCCATCCGCAGCGCCTACCACTTTAACTACACGCAGCGGCCCCGCCGTGATAAGCCCTGGGCGGTAGCCTACTCGCTCCTACTGCTCATAACCCTCGGCTGGGCCGGCGTGTCGCTGCTGCTGCGGTAAGCCCGCCTTCCTGCCCTCCTGCCCAATACGGCACCGCATAATTCCCTCTGCCCTCTGCCCTCCCAGCCCTATCCGCACACTGCATGCACTGCCCAAACCGGCACGTACCATACCACTCATCCCCGCCTCCCGTCCCAATATCCGCAGGCCCGACCTGATCTCAGTCCTCTCATCGCCCGGGTACCTGGACAACCCAGACCACTGCCCCCTCAAGCTGGGGGCCCTCGACACCAATACAGCAGCCGCAGCCCCCGCCGCTCGCCAAGGCCTGAGGACCGCAGCCGCAGATGCCCTCACCCGGGCGTTGGCGGTCGCGCGGCAGGCGCTGTCACCGGCAGGCCGGCGGCTCCCGCACGCCGCGCTGCCCCTACTCGACGAGCGGGCCGAGCAGCAGCTCCCGGCAGGGCAGCAGCTGGGCCGGGAACGGGGACACGGAGCGCAGGAGCTCAACCCGGCGGCGCTAGCAGACAAGGCCATCGCGGACGGCTCCCCCGCCGCCGCTTCGGCCGCGGCAGCAACCTCCAGGCTGCGGCGCGGGCTTACCCAGCTCGACTCCGCCGCTACCGCCACCACCTCCGGGCCCGATCTCCCCTCCAGCACCGCCTCCTCCTCCCGGCTCCTCGACAGCGACGAGGAGCCCGGCGGCGCCCTGCCCCGGGTGCTGCTCGACTACGGCGGGCTGCTGCTGCTGGGCTCCCTAGGCGCCGCGGCGGGGCTGGCGCTGGTGTTCCTCACCGCGCTGGCGCTCAGCCCCTGGGCGCTCGTGCTGCTGGCGTGCGGACTGCAGGTGGGGGCAGGCGGACGGGCGGGGGCGTACCGCGGGAGTGGTGATCTAGCCAAACAATACCGAGCCAGAAGCTCGGGCGGGGGGGCATGTACCGGCGCGGTAGGCGAGGGGTGGTCCACGCTCAGCGACAGCATTGCAGGGGCGCTGGCTCCTGTTGCTGCGGGCTACGGCCCCCAGGAGCCGTGCGCGCCCGCAGGAACGCCGCCGCGGCGTGACGGTCCTGTCCCGGTATCCCGGCACACCCCTCCGCAGGTGGCGGCCCCGCTGGTCGCATGCTTCCTGGCCAGCGACGCAGGTGCGTGTGCTCGTGGGCGAGGCCCCATGCGTGGCGTCTCTGTGGTTGGCCCCTGGTTGCGGTAGCGCGAGATGTGGGGCTGTGTGCGTCCCGGCCAGCGATGCATGTGCGGAGGCAGCACCCAGCTGTGGCATGTGAGCCAGTCCTTCGGGGCCGGGGCTCGGGCTGGGGCCGCGAAGGGCGGAGGTCTCCGTATGAAGACCCCGAGCCGGGTGCCGCGCCCCTCAACCTCCTGCCCAGGCAACTCTACGCTGGCGCTGCTGCTGCTGCTGGCGGCCGCCGCCATCGGCGTGTCGCTCTACGTGGCCCGCGCGTCGCTGGCGCTCATCTCGCGGCTGCTGGGCCTGGCGGCGGTGGCGCTGCGAGATAACCCGCTGCTGTTGCTGCTGGTAACGGCGCTCAAGGTGGGGGGCCGGGTGGGGTGGGGCCGAGAGCTCGCCTTGGGCTGGCAGCCAAGCGGCGGCCTGGCCTCCGCGCCGGCGCTGCCCCTCCCCAAAGTCCTACCCCTGCCATCCCATCCCCGCAGGTTGCGCTCGCGGGCGCCAGCGCGCTGCTGGTGGCCGCCGTCGCCGTGGTGGGGGCAGCGGGCGAGCTGGTGCCCAACCCGCTGCGCGATGGCAGCCCGCGCTGCGCCACGCCGGCCGGCACGCCCGTCGCCTGCTGCGCGCTCGCGCCCGGCGACGCGCTGCCCGCCTTTGCGCCCCTGGCGGCCACCGCGCTGGCCTGGACGCTGCTGCTGCTGTTTGAGCTCAAGGTGTTCGTGGTGTCGGGCGTGGTGGCGCAGTGGTACTTTAGCCCTGGGCAGCACCTGCCGTGCGTTCTGGATGCCGGGGGCGGAGGAGCAGGTGCAGGCGCGGCGCCGGGGATGCTGCACGGCCACATGAGCGCGGTTGCGGAGGCCGGAGGGCGAGGCAGGCGGGGAGGCGGCGGGGGCTACTCTGCGTCGGGCGCGGCGCTGTGGGCGTCGCTGGGGCACGCGGTGGGGCCGTCGTTCGGCAGCCTGTGCGCCGCGAGCGGAGTGCTAGGCGCTACCTCGTACCTGCGGGCCTTGTTCAACAGGTGGGCCTGAGGGAGAGGGATGGCGGGTGGCTGGGGCCTGTTGGGCGAGCAAGTGCGGCCGGAGAGGCCGCAGCAGGGCGCTGCAGGGAGCAGCTTGGATACCGCCCAAGCCGGAGCCGCTGGCCTTGCGCTCCGTCCGTAACAGCCGGCCGATGCTCCCTCCCCCTCCCCCGACTGGTTCACCTTCCTGGTGGCCCCGCAGCGCCTGGTCCCGCTCCTGGCGAACGCGCCACCTGGGCACCGGCCTGGCGGGCGCCGACTGCGGCCCCAGCTGCTGCTGCTGCTGCTGCTGCCGGCCCGCCTTCGGGCTGCTGGGCTGCTGCCTCTGCGCCGCCTGCGATTGCCTGGTCACGCTGCTGGTGGGTGGTGGGGCCCGTGGGGGGCCATGCTTGGCGCGATGACGCGTCTCGGCAGGGCAAGCCGTGCTGCACCCCGTGCTGCGCTGCGGCCGCAGGGCGTGCTGACCAAGTTCGCCACCGTCACTATGGCCATGAGCGGCCTGGGGTTCATGGCCGCCAGCCGCGAGGCGGTGGGCCTGCTGGGCCGCAACGCCATGGACGCATACAACATGTGGTGGGGGGGGGGGCAGGGAGGCAGCTGGGCAGGGGCGGAGGGAGCTGGGGCTGAGCACGTGCGCGCGAGCGTGCGGAGGGGAGCCCGTGCGCCCCCCGGCCGTGCTTGCCTTCCTGCCGCGACCCAAACGTGGGACCCAACCGGCAACCGCCCATGCCCCCCAGGTGGTACCTGCCCATGGTGCTCAACTGCAGCGCCGCCGCCTTCGCCGCAGCCTGGGGCTACGGAGCCTACTGGCTGGCGCTGCGCTGCTGGGAGCCCTTCGTGCACGCGCCGCCGCTGGCGCCGCCCGCCGCCGCCGCGCTGGGCTGCCTGGCGGCCGCCACCGCGGCGCTCGTGCTGTCCTTCGTGTGCTCCGTACTGGGCAACATCGCGGACGCGCTGTTCATATGCTATGTACTGGACCGCGATACGGGAACTGTGACGTGGTACGACCTGCACTGCGTGTACGGATCGCTGCCGTGCTGCGCCGCCGCGCGCGCGGCGGCGGAGGCCAACGGCGTGCTCAGCGGGAGCGCCTACCCGGCGCCCGTGCAGTACTATTACGTACCCCCGCCCGTACAATACGGCAGCGGCATGTACGGCAGCTACACGCCGGTGCCGCCCGTGGCGCCGCCGCTGCAGCTGGGGCAGCCAGTTGGGTACGGCAGCAGTACACCGGTGCAGCAGGTGCCGTACGGTTCGGCAGGGGGCTCGTACGGCTTCTGGGGCTGGCTGCGCAGTCCCGGCGGCTCGGCGGGCAACCTGTTCGGCATCCCAATCCGCGGCGGCGGGTACGGTCGCAACGACCGGCCGCAGTACCCGCCGCCTGCGGTACTGTCGCCGCCGTACTCCGATCAGCAGTACCCCATGCGCCCGCCGCCGCGGGCGTCGTGAGGCTTCTTGGGGCTCTGTGGTTTGGGGTAGCGCTTTGGCGTTTGGCGACCGAGACCCCTCAAACAATCCCAGCTATGACCGCATAATGACCGACGGTGTGCATTTGGTCTAGGTGGCCTCTTTTGGGGCAAGCCATGCACCCATGCGCAGCTGGGGAGGTTTGGTGAACCTCGTGCAGGTGGCCGGCACGGGCGGGTTGCGCACCACGCTTGGGGAGAGGGCGCCGGCTGAAGCCCCCTAGGCATAGTTATTGGATAATGGTGCGCACGCGGTTTCCTGGTCCTCTGCCCTTGTAGCTCGTGATGTCGCTGTCGCCACCACGCGTGCGATGCCCATCTTCGCCGCAATGATGCATGGGGAGGAGCCCCCGAACGGTTGCAGAGGCAGGCATTCGGTACCATTGTGCTGTCGCGACCGGGCTTGCTGCCGGGCAGCGGCGAAGGTTGCGTGCGGAGCTAGGCCAGCTTGGCGGAGCCGGGGCAGGGCGGTCTTTGCAAATTGTGACAGCGCGCAATGTTGGGAAGAGACTATGCGCCATGTTTAGATGCATGCCGTGCCTTCGCATACCGGTACTTGCGTTTGTTTTGGCAGGCCCGCAGCGAGCCTGCAGCAGGAGGGCTTTACGTGCGCCTGGCCGCTGGCTTGCTCATTGGCGGCGGTTAGCCGATGAGGAGCTGCGGCCGTTACGGCGTGCGCGCGGAGGTGGCACCAAGGGGCCGTCGCGCCATCAGGCCTCGCTTGCGCCCGGCGGTGGGGGCCGGCTGCAGCTCGGACGGAAAGCCATGTGGGTGCCAAGAACACTGAATGTACGGGTTGCATGTTTAGGGAGGTGCTTCGTGCCTGCTAGAGGATTGCTTCTATGGACTATGTCTGACTGTCCGACAGTCCGAGTGCCGAGAGCAGCTTCAAAGGCCGCCGCATATCGCGTGGCGGTCCGCAGCTGGCGGCTGACCCACGAACGGCCGGGAGGTGCCTTAGCGTGGCAATCTCCTGCGGGTGGCTGACCCACGGGCGGCTGGAGGCAAGGAAAGGCAAAGCCTTTATTGATGGGTGCCTTAGGGCCGCACGCTACCGGTGTGCAGCGTTGTGTGGTGGCTCTGTTTCGCAGGGCCCTGGAGTGGGGGGCAGCTGGGTTCGGCTGCAGTGCCTGCTTGGGGCGGGCGAGGGCGGCACCAGCCAGCAGGGAGGCCCGGCGCCTTGGTGGAGCAGGTCCGCTGGCGGTGGCAGGAGGAAGGGCATGTGGCGGCACGGCGAGCGCACTGGCAGGGGTTTGCTGGCGTTCAAAGGGTTCCTGGCATGTAGCCTCCGGCGCGCTGGGCTGTGCCCGAGTGTAAGAAAGCCCCCGGTGGCAAGCAGCTGACTGAACTGGACTCGGGGCATGGTGCCTGGCCCAGCTCCGAGTAACATGGGGCGTTGGGGCTCGCAGCGATACCGCTACAGCGCAAGGCCTGAGCAGTAGCGGACAGCCCACGGGCCAGGGCCGCTGCTGCAACGCCCGCGTACGTCGCGCACCCTCAACATGACCTGGCAACCTTGCACAACGTTTCGGCAGGGGGCGCAAGGCCGCGCCTAGCTCCGCCAGCACAGCGCCAGAGGCGTGCCCCATTCCTTGCCGGCTCCAAGACCAAGCACCCTGCCTGTGTGCCGCTACCGGGTGCGCCCCATCTAGCCGGCCATGTGTTGCACACCGGCACCTGCCTTGCACTTGGCCATCTTGCCGTACATTCCTTGCACCTGCTGCCCACCCTCGCGACATGGCTCATGCAAGCAGACTCGCTGCCTCACTCCCGGCCTGGCAGCAGCCACGCCAGCGCACCGCTCAAGAGCCTCACAGCGCGCGCCGGCGCCCTCCTCGCTCCCTCCATGCACCCGGACGGACCGCCGCCCTGTCACAGAGTCGCCCGCCCAGCGCCGGCGCCGTCCTCGCTTCTGGCTCACGCGCTGCCCGGCCGCCCGCCGCTACCGCGGCTCGCTGCGGTCGCGTTGCCCGCCCTGTCTCCCGCCGTGGCCCTTGCTGCGCTCGTGCTTCTTGGGCAGGAAGCGCTGCACGAAGGCGTGGCGCATGGCTGTGTCCGCGTCGATGCGCTTGTCCGGCTCCAGCATCATCATCTTGTCCAGCAGGTCGATCAGCAGCTGTATCTGTTGGGGGGCGAGGCGGGGCGGGGCGGGGGTCAGACAGAGCAGGGAGGGCGTGAGGCGGGAAGGGCAGGAGAGAGGAAGGGAGGGAAGGGCGGGGGACACGTGCATATGGACGAGACAAGCAAAACGGGAGGGTAGGGGAGGACGGGGGGCGGATGGGCCGTCGTGGAAAGGGCGAACCAAACATACGGGCGCGTCGCTGCCGTGCCCGTGAAGGAAAGGCGCTGCGGTGCAGGGCGTGGTAAGCGCGCTGGTTCGCTGGTGGAGATGGCGAAACAGGGCCGGCCACACAGATGAGGACAGGGGCGCGGTAGCATGCCCGCCACCGCACCTGCGGCCGGTCCTCAGGGCTGGCGGCGCGCAGCGCGGGCGACAGCAGCTGGCTGAAGTTGTGCTTGGCCGCCTGGATCGTCACCACGCGCCGAACCTGCAGCCATCCGACAACAGCAGGCGTCGGAGTAACTTCAGAACCGCCCAACAGCAGCAGTGACCGATGCACGCTGCATGCTTGAGCCACACGTTTTGCCCCAGCAGCTACGGTCCGACTTCTGTCAAGCCAGTTGCTACTGGCCTGCGATACTTGGATCGACCTGTCGGCGCTCCTGAACCGCCGGTAACACCGTACAGTACGTCCTCCCGCGCCCCTACGCACCGGCTTCTTGGTCACGGTGTCCTCCTCCATCACCACGAAGGGCGCGCTGGGCTGGTCCAGCTCAAAGTGCTTGTCCGCAAAGGCGCACTTTCGCAGCAGCGCCTTGGGGAAGGGGCCCTTGATGTCCATGAACAGCCGCAGCATCTCGTTGTTGGAGCGGCCCGGGAACAGGATGTTGCCCGTGAACAGCTCGTAAACGCAGCAGCCCACGGACCACATGTCCATGGCGTAGCCTGGAGGGTGGGGTGGCGGTGGGTTGGGGTCGGGAGCGGTCAGCAGCGGGGTGTGGGCGGGAAGGGGGCGCCGAGCGGTGCTGTAGCTGGGGCCATCGCGCTAGCGGCTGCCGTCCATGCCAGGCTGGCGGGCGGCACTGCACTGCAGCCTCCGAGGGCAGTCGTGTGGCAGGACTGAGGCGTGCGCACCTCAGGCACCGGTGTCGCCAATGGGCCGCCGCGCCCAGCCCCCCGCAGGGCTCTCCCCGCCGCGGCTCACCGTACTTCATGCCCAGGATGACCTCGGGCGCCCGGTAGAAGCGCGACACCAGGTAGGGCGTGACCTCGTTGTCTCCCGCCATCATGGCAGATCCGAAATCGCAAATCTTGACCTGTGGATCACGTGACGCCAGGGGTGTGGAAGAAGGGGAGGTGGGGGCTAAGGAAGCGCTTGGGTGAGTGCCGCCCGGCGCCATGGCATGGCCCCAGGTCATGACAGGCTTCGGAGCCCCGCGCGGAGCGGGAGGAAAGGAGCGTCAGCGACGGCAGAGTGTGAACCGGCGACCGGGGGGGCGCGCACCTTGGTCCTGCGCGCGTTGACCAGGATGTTGTCGGGCTTGATGTCGGCGTGCAGCACCGAGTTCTTGCGCAGGTGGCGCAGAGCCACCAGCAGCTGCGCGGTGTACATGCCCACGGCCGTCACGTTGAGGCCCTTGTTGCGGCCGTACTTCTTGATGAGGTCGCGCAGGTTCATGTCCTGCGGCCCGGCGGCGGAGCGGCGAGGGACACGACGTTAGCGTGTGTGGGGTACCGGTACCGGCCGTGTGGCAAGAGCGGCAGCTTGTGCGGTGCTGGCAGTGGCGTAACGTGCGCACACTTGTGGCCCGTAGGACGTAGGACGGCATGGCGGTGAAGCCCTGGAGTAGGGAAGCGCGACACCCCGACAGCAAGGAAGCGGGTCAAGGCACACGCAGACGGCCCCTCACCATGGGCTCGAAGACCAGGCACATGTGCTTGCGGAACTCGAAGCTGCGCAGCAGGCGGATGCAGTGCTTGCAGTTGTCGGGGTCGGAGGAGCCCAGCTTCTGCAGGATGGCCTGCTCCGTCTGCGCGGCCTTGTACATGGTGTCGTTGGCGCGGATGACCTGCGGCAGGGGCGGGCAGATGGCAGGGAATACAGGGTATGAGGCATCAAGCACGCGGCAGGAGCGCGGGGTGTGCCGAGCGTGTTCCCTGCAGGCCCCGGGCAAGATTCATCGCCACCGAAACCATGCGAACCGCGTGATGCCTGGGAGGCTCGTGTGGTGGTCGTGCGGTACCCTACCTTGATAGCCACCTCGGCGCCGCCGCCGCCCGCCGCCGCCGCGCCGCCCACGCCCTGGTCCTTGGCTCGCATGACGTTGGAGAAGACGCCCTTGCCCTTGTACTCCGTCACCTCGTAACGCCCGTCCAGCACCTCGCCGATCTGCGAGGCGCGCGCGGGCATTGCAGGTGGTGCGATGACGTGGTAAACATGCACAGGAGCGCATCGGCTGCACTCGCCACCCCGCGGCTGTGGCTGCGGGTGTCGGAAGCGCGCCTTCGCCGTACCGCGACCGGGCACGACCGCCTGCGCTGCATGACCTCCCTCCCCCGCCTGTCCTGCCCGCCTGGACGCGCCTGGCCGCCTGCGCTGCTGAGCCGCTGGCACGCATGCATGCACACGGGCAGGCAACCAGCACCACAGCGCGGTCCCACCTGGAAGTTGTAGTAGCCCTCCGCGTCGTCGTACGAGTCATGCAGGGCCGCCGCGCCGCCCGCCGGCGCCGCCCGCGCCGCCTTGCCCGCGCGCGGCGCCGCCACCGCTCCCGCGATGGCCAGCACGTCCGTGTCCCCGTCGTCGCTCTTGTCGGCAAACATGTCGTCCTCCTCCTCCTCCTCGCCCGCCCCCGCGCCCGCCGGCTCGCCCACCGTCGCCGGCCGCGCCGCGTGCTTTACACCCACCAGCCGCGCCAGGTCCGTGCTGGCGCCCGGCTCGTGCTCCGGCTGCTGGCCCTGGCCTTGCAGCAGCCCCGCCGCGCGCCGCTGCCGCTCGAGCTCCGCCTCCTCCGCCACCGCCGCCACGTCCACACCGGCCGCAGCCTTGCTGTCGGCGTCGTCGGCGGTGGCGGTGTCGGGCGCAAAGATGTCGAGCACGGGTCCGTCGGCGTTGGCGTCGCTGGCCTCGCTGGACGAGATGACCTCGCCCTCGGGCGTGCGGTCGCCGTCGCCGCCCTCGGCGCCGCCCGCGCCGGGCGTGCCGGGCGCGCTGCGCGCCAGGACGGACGCGCTGGCCACGTGGCGGAGAGCGGGCGGCGGCGCGGAGGGGGATACGTCGGTGGTGCCGGCTGCGGGCTCGGCTGCGGGCTGAGGAACGGGGTTTGGCGTGGCCGCGGCCGAGGTGGGCGCGCTGACGGTCGCTAGTGCGGTCGCGGTTGGCGCAATCACCGTCTCTGCGGGGCGGTGCATGCGGCGGTCGGGCGTTGCGGTGGGGTGGGGTTGGAAGCAACCCCAAAGAAACGAGCGAACGACCTGCAACGACCTGCGGCTGTGGCCGCGCTTACACATGCGGACAATGGCCCCGTCCCTGCCGCGGCTGGACCAGCAGACCGCAGCTGCCCCTGCCGCGCCGGCAGCGATGAGCGCCCAAGAGGGAGCGAGCGCTGGCTGGCCTGCCACGGGAGGGACGCCGCCCGCGCCGCCTTTCCCAACATGCCGGAAGGGCCACCAGCACCCGCGTGCGTGATGCGGCTTTGGCAGCCAAGGAACACTTCGTGCGCCAGCGCCTGCCCTTCTCCTGGCCATGCCCTGCCGTGCCCGTCCCTGCCTACCGCGGCCCGCTGGGGCGGGCAGCCGCGCACCCACCGACCCACCCACCCGTGAGGGTCTGCTGCTGTGCGTGCTTCTGCAGGATGGCCGCCTGTCGCCGCTTCCGCTCCTCGCGCTCCCGTGCGATGCGCGCCTCCTCGTCCTCATCGTCGTCCAGCAGAGGCGCGGCCTCCTGGCATCGCAGGCGGGCGGGGCGCAGCGGCAGGGGTCGGCGGGCTGGCTTGGGGTGCCCAGTAGATCTGTCTTGCGACACTCCCTCGTGCCTCGTGCTTCCTCAAGGGAAACGTCCTACCTTGGGGGACGGCCGTTCCTCATCGCCACGCCCGCGGTCGCGCCGTGACCGATCACGGCTGCGGCTGCGGCTGCCGCGACGCCCGCCCTCACGACGCGACGGGGACCTGCGGGAAGCGCACGCCACAAGACGGCCGTTACTTCTCCGCGACAATTACCAATCCAGCTGGCATGGCTCGGCAGCCCGATTGGACTTCGCCCTTGCCCTACTGCCATACCTCCGCCCGGCCCCACCTGGAGCGCCCTTTGCTGCGTCCGCCGTCCGGACTGCGACCCTCGGACCGCTCCTGGCGCCGGCGCGCGGATTCGTCCCTGTCGCGCCCCTCGTCCCGGTCCCGCGCGTAGCGATCGCTGCGGTACCTATCGGGCGCTCCTCTGGGAAAGCGCGTGGATAGGAGGGGGCGAGGGTCAGATAGTCAGGAGCAGCAGGGTGGTCGGCGCATGTCCCGAGGGCTGCAGGAGCTGCAGGTCGCCAGGACGGCCCTACGCAACTCACCTAGACGCCTCCCTGTCGCCATCATCCCGCCGCCGGTCGCGGTCGCCATCTTCCCGGCGGCGATCCCGGTCGCCGTCGTCACGGCGGCGTTCCCGGTCGCCGTCGTCACGGCGGCGTTCCCGGTCGCCGTCGTCACGGCGGCGTTCCCGGTCGCCATCGTCCCTGCGGCGGTCCCTGTCCCTGTCACCCTCGTCACGTCGGCGGTCCCGCTCCCGGTCGCCGTCGTCGCGGCGCCGGTCCCGATCACCCTCGTCCCGGCGGCGGTCCCGCTCGCGGTCATCGTCGTCACGTAGCCGCTCCGGATCCGCCTCCCGACGTGGGTCCTTGTGGCCCCGCGATCCCTGAGCAGCGGCGAGGGTAATACCAGTAAGCATGCATTGGCTGGAGCTCAAGCGCTGAGGCAGGCTAGAGAGCGTTGGCCATCGAGGAAGGGCTGCCGAGGCGCCCACCTTGGATTCCTCTACGGCGTGCTCTCTGTCGCGCTTCCGGGAGCGCTCCTCGTCACGCTCCGAGTCACCTGCCGGTAGGCCGCCTGGCGGCCTGCGAGGGCAGACGCACAGCAGTCAACGGGGGCTGCCGTGCACGGCACCCGGCATACCCTGTGCTGAGCATGCGTGCTTCAGTGACCCGGCCGCTCACCTGTCGCCCTGGGCGCCAGCGGCTCCCGCAGGCGGCACTCCGGCCCTGTGCCCGTGGCGGGCTGCAGACGAGTCAGTGTCTTTTTGGCTGGGGTCAGCCCCCGGCTTCGTACGCGGCACGTCCGCGTCCGAGGCCACAAGCTCCCCGCTCTCGACGTCGCTCTCCGCACCAACCTCCTTGCCGGCTCGCCCCGGCTCTGCATCGCGCCGGTGCAAGTCCTTGTCCTTGTCTTTCTCCTTCTGCTTCTCCTTGTGTTTATGCTTCTCCTTCTTATGCTTCTCCTTTTTGTGCTTGTGCTCCTTGCTCCGGCGGTGCTCGGCGCCGGGCTCATCGCCGCGCTGGGCGACCTGTGGCTCGCCGTCCACGTCCATTCTGACCAGCAGGCTGAGCAACCTGTGATTAGCTACTGGGCATCTTCGGGCTGCGGGGCAGTGAGGTCAAGATCGTGAACCGCAGACACTGGTTGTGAGAAAGGCTCTGGGCTTCAATAACATGGGTTCAAATATAGAGTTCAGGGAGGAGACGAATGGTGTTGCGGTGTGCCGCATGAGACCCAGTCCCCCCGAGTCGCACGGCACTCGGTTGCTCCCCGCTCTTCTCCCCCCCCCAACTCGCCCCCTGCTCGCCCTCCGTACAAGCTGCGAATGCCTTGACGCATACATGCACGTGTACCCGCGCTTATACATGGACAATTCCCCTTATGCGCTGTACCTCGATGCCCGCAGCACCCGTATGCGCCTACAGGCCCTGCGTCAGTAAGCGGTGGGCGGTGGCTACCATCGTGTATGACAGCGACGACGCACCTATGTGCCTACCTCCCCAACCCCTGCCAACACAGCCTCAAGGTTGCTGCCCCCAGCGGCACATATATAGCACAGTGCCGCAAAAGAGACACCGTGGCGTGGCTCCCGCTGCGGCAGATGTGCGGGGACTGCGCACCTGTACTTTTAACTCTTGTCGCCGGCGACGGGTACGGTCTTCCGCAGATTCCACGCGCTCTGCAGGATCCAAGGCTGCGAGACGAGCCCACCCTGGACAAAGGGGCCAGGAGGGGCCCCTTGCTGGCGGCGCCCCCCCGCCCCCGGTGGCCCGGATGCCGCGACAGGTGGCCAGGCCCCGCCACGGCGAGCTGCTGGCGCCAGGCTGGCGCTGTGGGAGGTAACAAAACAGAAACGCGAACGAAGGCAACCGGCCTGAGGTGCGCGGCCGCATTCCGTCTCCGGCGCCACGCCATGCCTCCGTCACCATTCCTTGGGGCACCAGCTCGCGCCGGCCACCAACGCGGCCAGCCTCTCTCCTGCCGGCGCCCCTCATGCCCGCCTACCGCACCTGCTGGACTCGATGTCAGGTGAATCCCCATTCATTCTGATACCACAGATAGCTGGACCCTTGGAGGACCCCTCCAGCTGGACCCCTCCACACCCGACACGCATCGCGAGACGCGCCCGGGCGGCGCCATGATCGGCGACGCCCTTTCCGTGCACGGCTACAACAAAGCGCGAGTGCGCGCAGGTAGCGCGGTGTCCGGCGTCGTCGCGCGCGTTGCGGCAGCGTACGCGACCAGGAGATCTCCTGTACGCGACCGCGACCCCGGCGACGGCACGCGGCTGGTCACCTGCTCCCACAGCGGCGGCCGCGGCGGCTCGCAGGTGGTGTCCTACGAGCTCCCCCAGTTGGGCGTGGTGCTGCACACGACATGGCACGGCATGGCGGTGCGAGCTGCGCTGCGCTGCGCTGCGCAGGGCGGGACTGCCCAGGAGGCGCTCCTGCCCTCGTCGGCAGGCCCCTTCACGGCGTGGCGGCGGCTTGCTCCCAAGCACCCTTTCCCCCTCACACCAGAACCGATATGGGGTCCTGGAAGCGTCAAGCCTGCCCCACGCATTGGTGCGCCGTGTCTGTGCAGCTCTGGCCTATAGAGTTCCAGCTCATCCTCCTGCTGCGGCCTGCAGAGCTCTGGTTGCTACGGCGCACATCAAAGGGCCACAGCACCTTTGCTCGCCTTACAGCAGACCGCAGTGGCGCTGCAACCAAGCAGGGCACAGCAGCACTGTACGGACCCGCCCGCCGTTCACGTACGCACGCCACTCCCTCTCGCACTCTCCTGGGTCCCCGCTCCCGTGCGCCGCAGCCCACCACCCCAGGCCGCAATCCCCAGCAACCTCCCTCCACCCAAACACCACCACACTAGCACCGCTCGTCCGCTCCTGCGCTCTGCCGCACTTGTCGGTCAGACACCCCGCCCCCCGTGGGCAACGCAGACGCCCACCCACGCTTCACTGCCGTGCGTGCAGCTGAGCCCCAGTGCCCAGCGCACTCGCTCCAGACCCCGCACTGCCCCGCTCCGCTCCAGCCATCCCACGTCTTTCAGCCAGAAGGATCCACCTTCTAAATTGCCAAACTGCCAACGACCCTGCCCGCTCACCCGCTGCCGCAGCGCTCCCCACATTTTCGGCCCCCTTTCCAGCCGTACAACAGCTCCTGTCCCCACGCCCGCGCGCTGGCCCACGTGAGCACTCAGCGCGCCAAGCCAGGCCTGCTGAGCCCTCTCAACCTCCCTCAGCCCCGGCCTGGGCCTCGTGCCAGCGACACGTCATGCACGCATTCGCAGCGCTCTCCCGGCCCCTCCCAACCACTCAACCCACACCTCCCATCAAATCGCCGCACACCAAAGGCAGGCCCTCACACATCGATGGTCTTGTTGGCGCTGTAGCTGTCGCTGGCCGCTGGCAGAGCCAGCGGCTCACGCGCCGGCGGCAGCGCCGGCGGCGCCGCGCCGTTCCCGCTCGCGGCCCCGCTCCCCTGCGCCGCGGACGCGTCCACGCCCGGGAACAGCTGCTGCCGCGCAATGTCGTGCAGCCGCCCGAACAGCTGCTTCTTGACTGTGTCGAACGCCTTTTCCAGGCGCTCCAGCTCGTCTGTGGCGTTCTGGTTGTACAGGAAGAGGCCGTAGTAGAGCTCGAACGAGTCGTTGTTGGTGTTGTTGACCAGGTTGAGCAGCGCCTCGAAGCCGCGCGTGTTGATCTCGGTGCTGCGCAGCTCCATGGTGCCCAGGATGCGGCCCACGGTGTGCGTGATGAACTGCGTGGACGCGGCCTGTGTGGAGCGGGTGCGGCAGGGGATGCGGCAAGGGCGCGGCAGGGGTCACAAGCTAGCCTTGCCACTCCGTGCCACCTGGCCTGGCAGACGACGGCACGCCTCATGCGGCCTTCTGGGAGACGGGGTGGGGTTCGTGTGGCAAACAACACGAAATGGATGTGGGGCGTCGAGCGCACTTGCACGGGCAGCCCGGCCCGCACCTGCCGGTCGTGCTCCTCGCACGTCATCTCCACCATGTTGCAGCCCTCCTCCCGGAAGAACTGTAGCGGACGGCAGGGGGTCAGCGGGCACAGCGTTTAGGTCCAGCACGGCAGGGGCAGGGCCAGGGCGGCGCCTACGCAACCCAGTGCCGAGGGCGCGCTCTCTTCTTACTAAACACTTGAACGCAGTTCACGCTGCACGCTGCGGCCCAACTCCCGTCCGTGCCTGCCCCCCATCCGCCACGGCGCCCTCCCTGCCCTGCCCTGCTCGCGGGGCCGCACCTTGAGGAAGGCGTCCACACGGCGCTCCCGCATAGCGTCGGGCCCCACGCGGACCTTCTCGAACATGAAGTTGAGCCCCGTCCAGGCGGCCTTGCCCGAGTCTGGGCCGAACATGGGGTGCGTGCACAGGATGTCCACCTCGGGCGGCAGCAGCCGCAGCAGCAGCTGCTTGGGGAACACCTGGCGGAAGGCGGGGCGGGCCGGGGGGGGCAGCAACTGTTCGACGGCGTGCAGCCGAGGTATCTGGGGCCGACTGGCCGGGCGGCTGGTGTGGAAAACAAAGGGCGTGCAGGGTGCGGACGCGAGAGGCCCCGCTGCTCGCTTTCAAACGACTGCGCCGTGCCGTGCCCTCGCCTGCCCGTCTGCCTGCACCCGCTGACCCCCCTGGCGCCTGTTCCCTTCCCTCGCCCCCCACCTTGACGGACAGCACGTCCACGAACAGCGTGTTGCGCTTGAGGCGCTGCACCGGCAGGTTGCGTATCACCGACTCGGTGGACAGGATGGAGCTGGCCAGGAGCACCACCTGTGCAGGGCGAGGGGAGGGAGGAGGGTGAGAGGGGCGGCTTGGCAGGAGGAGGCACGGGCTTTCGCCGGCCTGATGCGCACTCAGCTCCCGGGAGGGGAGAAGGGTAGGGCCCGCGGTGGGGTCGGACGAGCCGTTTGCAGCCGCGCCGACCAGGCCCCACCAGGTGATGCACAGCGCCCACACACAGCCCTCCTGGGAGCCGCAACCGCTCGATCGGGGCGAGCCGCTGGCCCTGGCCCAGGCCCTGTGCAGCTGGACCGTGACAGCCGCCGCTCCTGCGGCCCTGGGCCCCTGGCGCGGCCACAGCCGGCTGCACCGCACCTTGTGTCACCCCCAGCTGCACTCTCCCTTGTCGTCCGGTGCACCCTAGCTCCCCGTCCTGTGGCCGTGCTGATGCGCTCTCGCCTCAGCCCCCCTGCTCCTCGCGGCCGCCATGCTCATCCGGGCTCCCCTCCCTCTCGGACTGCATGCCCCCTACTGCATCCTCCCATGGGCAGCTTCCCACCTGCGGGTGCTCCTCGCAGAAGTCGTCCACGTCCTGGAAGTACTCCACGCCGATCTTGCGAGCAATGTCCTCGTACGGGCTGCGCGACGTCGCGATCACCTGTGGCCGCGAGAGACAGGACCGCAAGGGCGCAGCGGAAACAGGCGTCAGCGTTTGGCCCACAGGCCAAGCCGGGGGCACCAGGCCGCACTGCCCCAAGCGCATCGTGCCTCCAGGGTAATCTCTGCCACCCGGCACAATGCGAGCTGGCTGGCAAAGCCCGGCTTTGGCCAGCTCCCGTAGCACCGTGCACGGCACTGGCCGAAAGGCCATGCGCCATCGCCGGGAGAGCGCGAGGCCCCAACGCACCTCCCACGCAGCGCGGGACCGCATGCTCCTGCCCGCCGATGCCACAGGCCACCATTCCTCCTTTCCATGGCACGAGCCCTGGCCCTTTTGCCCCATCCCAAAGCGTAGCCGCGGGCCCCCAGCCCACCGTGTGCCCTCTGGCAATCAGCCGCTTGGCCAGGAACTGGCCGAAGGTGCCGAAGCCCACGATGCCCACTTTCAGCTTGCCCTCATCGCTGATGCGCTGCCGCATGCGGTGCTCAAAGTCAAAGGGCTGCGCTGCATCGATGGCAAACACCTGCAGGCCTGAGGGAGCGGAGCAGCGGATGACGAGAGGCAGCGGCCACGGCCGGCCGGCGCGGTCACGCTGGCGGAGAGGGGGCAGGCGATGCAGTACGGAACGGCAGTGGCCTAGGCCGGCCAGCAGCTAACGCGAGCCAGCTCGCCGGCCGACGGAAGGTCGGTGCCTGAGTGTCTGGCTTGGTGCCAGGCCCGACGCGGTCCACAGGCCCCAAGACAGGCCGCAGCAGGGTTCGACTGGCCAGGCTACCAGGGGCCGACGAGTGAACCCCCACGCCCAGCTCGATTGCACAAGCAGACGTTTGGGGTTTTGCGCCGCTCATGTGCGCCACTAAGGTTTTGATCGCCGAGATGATGACCGGCAGCGCTGGCAGCTGTCCTGCCCGTCTGCAGGGCCGCGCCGTGGAGGGGCAGGCGCTGCAAGTTGACGGGCCCCCCCAGCCGTCGCCCTTGCAGTCGCTGGATCCGCGACGCCGCGATCATGCCACCTATGCAACGCGGGCTTACCCCGTGTGTTCCGCGCCGGACGCCGAAGCTGGCTCGCCGCTCGCCGGGTGCCGGTACACGGCAACCGTGCCCGTGCGGAGCTGTTGGCCACGCACAGCGGCACAGGCTGGCTAGTTGACGCTGCACTACAGCTAGCGTGCCGCTGGGCTAGCCCAGCGTGCCGAGAAGCGAGCATGGCGCGTTGATTGGCGGCTTTCGCGGTGCAGCGGGCGTGCCAGGGTGAATCAAGTTGTTGGGTCTGTAGGCAAGCACCTAGATTAGCCGTAGCGCATGTTAGATTGCCACTTCACGGCGTCCTGGAAAAACGTCTATGGCTTCATCGGAGAAGGCCATGTCTCTTTCACTGCAGACCAGCACCCGTGCCGCACACGTTCTTACTACGTATATTAAGCTACAAACAGAAAGTCTTGTCCAGTTTCGTTGACCTGCTGCACCTAGCTCCTTCGCATGGCAGCAGACGACGACGTCGGGCCTCCGGGCGATGCTCCTCCTACCGATAAGAAGAAGACGAAGGAGCCCCGCAGTAGGTTCCAGCGCGAACCAAAGGCCGTGCTAGGAGGAGCCGGATGTGACCCTGCACAACTTCCACTTTGTCCTCAGACACAAAGATCACACAGCAGACACTTCCAGCTTGCAAGCCCGTTCTGGAGCCGGTCTGGGTGAGTTTGCATGGGCATCGACAGCGGCAGCTAGAGTTTGCACAGCAGCTCCAGAGTCACACTGAGCTCCTGACAAGAGGCTTAGGTGATGCTGGCGAGCTTAGAAGGGTGTGGGGCGGGGGTGCGCGCAAGGCACGCCGCGTCCTGACTGCAGCGCGCTGCGGCGCCTCGCCACCTCCCGTGACCGCTGGTGCAGGTGGTGTTCATCTTCCTCGCCATCACGGTGGTACTTGTGCCCATTGGAGCGGTGTGCTTGTACTATGGGCTGCAGGTGGGGCGGATAACCAGCCCCCACGGTACCGATACCTTGAGGGGTTCGTGCTGCTCTTGGCTGTTGCACGAATAGATGCTGCCGGGTGCCGGCTCGGCCCCTTAACGTCAGCGCTGCAGCCCGTTCAGCGCACGGGCTGGAAGACCCGCGACAGCGTCACGGGGCGTCACAGGGCACCTGACGCTCACCCCCCGCCGTCCTGCATGATTATGGCATTGCCGTTGCCGCCCCTCGTGGTTCCCTTCTGAGTTTCTGCCACCGCACCTGCCCTCTGCCGCGCAGTCTGTGGAGGTGGGGACACGCTATGACCAGACCTGCATCCTGCCTGGCACTAACAATGCCGAGCGGGAAGCCTTCATTTTGAAGGTAGGCATCTCCTCACGGCCCTGGAACACCGCTCCCGTGCTTCGCCAACGTGCGCTGCATACCGGCTGGCCCAGGCCACAGGGTCCCTGCTACAGCAGCTCATGATGGGTCCTCCGTCGGTGCCGTGCACGCTTGGCGTGTGGCCTTCTTGCGGGAACGCTCGCGCCCTTTGCTGCCCTGGCCACCAGAATGCCGGCAACAACACGGCGCTGTCGTGTGAGGTGGTGCTCCAGATTGAGGAGGACATGGACGCGCCCATCTTTGTGTATTACGAGATCAACGGCATCTACCAGAACCACCGCAGGCAAGTGCATGGCACCAGCATGTAATCACCGGGGCCTCTGCTGCCCTGCTCGGCAGGAGCTGCCGTCCCTGCATTCTGCGTCCGCGTCCCCTCCCCTTTCCCCCTGGGCCGCTTGCACGATGCACTTACGCTGCTGTCCTGCTTGGTGCCGTTGTTGACCGCAGATACGTCAAGAGCCGCAGCGACATGCAGCTGGCTGGCGAGGACAAGAGCCTGGCAACCGCACTGTGCGACCCGCAGGAGTTCCTGAATGGCAACAACAGCATGCCGATCAACCCCTGCGGCCTTGTCGCGTGGAGCTTTTTCAACGACACGTACACGGTGAGCGAGGCGCTTGCCGGGGGCTCGATCAATGCTGGCATGGTTAGGGCGCCTACGTGCAACGCCGCGCTTGCCTGTCCTTACGGGCGTTTAGGGCGGCCAGCTTCACGAGTTAACATTACACGCACAGGCTTTGCAACCCGGCCTGTCGTCCTCACCTCCCATGCTTCCCGCCGGTTCCCACTGACGCTTTCACGTTCGCAGATGCGATTGACGCGCAAATCGAACGCGCCCGCGAGCGTGCTGCTGCCGGTGGCCGACAAGGGCATTGCGTTCGAGTCGGACGTCAAGTACCGGTTTGCTAACTACACGCCCGTGAACTTCAACAGCGAGCTCAACTCGCTGCGCGGCGGCGGCAACTTTACGGCTGAGCTGGGTGGGGTGACGCCGCTGCAGAATGAGCGGTTCATGAACTGGATGCGTGTCGCGGCGCTGCCGCACTTCCGCAAGCTGTGGGGGCGCATCGACACCAACCTCAAGGCCGGCGACAACGTCACGATCACGGTGGTGAACAACTACAACACGTACAAGTTCAACGGCCAGAAGAGCATAGTGCTGGGCACAACGACGTGGCTGGGCGGGCGCAACCCGTTCCTGGGCATAGCATTCCTGATCACGGGCGGCCTGAGCTTCGTGCTCGCCGTGGTATATCTCGTGCTGCGACTAGTACGGCCGCGCAAGTTCGGCGACGCGTCGGCGCTGTCTTTCAACCGGCCAGCAGCGTCATAGGAGAAGTGTTGGGTGGGTGCCGAAGATTGGGACAGGGACCCTCCTTAGTTACGCATGGGGCAGCGGCATTGCTTGCGCTCTCACCCTTCTGTACCTGTTCAGACACAGTGTGAGGCTTGATGACGCTTGTAGTGACGGTAACGTAACGCATGTCATAATGACGTTTTTGCATTGGTGACGCTGCTCGACGTAATGCTTGACGACTGAGGGCTGGGGGCCGGTGGTGGGAAGCTGGTGAGACGAGTTGACGAGATAGAGCTGTCCATATGGCGCGATTCGCGTCTGACCAGGCGCGAGCGTGTGCTTGACAACGCGCCATGTGCTGTGTAAAGTCTCTAGAGGATACAGTTGCCGCCACTGTGTTTGCGGGGCTCGGCTCAGGTCGGGGCAGGGAAGCGGTGAACAGAGGAGCGGCGACGCTCAGGAGGCGGCCTTGGGTACGTGTGCAACTGGCGCATGGCACGGTTCGCTTCGCAGTGCAGTGTATACTACCACAACACACTAACGAGCAGTTTGTTCTACGCGCTAGCAGCGGTTCGCCTCGCAGCATGGCGAACTTGTTAGCGTTCCTTGAGCGGTCGCTTAGCCAAGTAGAGAGCCAAGCAGGTAAAGTTTGTCGTGCGTTATATATCTGTGCTATTCGTTAGTGCAAAGCGCACAACCGACTTCCCGGCTGTCCGCGACAGACCAGCAAACTCAAGCTGCCTTCAAGGAGCTACAGGATGCTCGTAACGAATACCTCACTCAAAAGATCATTGAAGATGAGCTGCACGAGGCCCGGCTACGAAGGGAACTCGCGCAGCCAGAGCAGGTCCGCCGAGCGATGAATGCCTGCCTAAGAGCGCTGCGCAAGACCACGCTTGGCCTGAGTGAAACGCAGGTCTCATCATCAGGGGGTGGCGCCAGCGAGGAAGGGGCGAGGCGGGAAAGCTTCTTCGGCCGGTTTGGGGGCGGTGAGCACCTGGTGGGGCCGGCATGCCCCTGCTCGCCGGTGATACCCGCTTTCCCTTCCCCCGCGCAGATGACGAGACCAGCGTCTCGGACCAACACCGCTTGTCTAGTGAGGTGCGTCCTGGCATCACCTGGCGCAGCTCTTGAGACCCTTGTGTGCTGACGTTGCTGCCGATGCTGCTGCCACCGCTACATGCTCTTCAGGGCCTCGCGTCAGAAGTTGCTGACTCGCTCATAGCCCGAGACAAGGAGTGGCAGCGGCGCATGCAACAATACCCACGTGCGTATACGCCACGCTGGCGGCGCTGGCTAGCAACAAGCGCTACCAACCCCCACATCCCTGCACGCAGCTGCCCGACCCACATCGCCACACGCCCCTACCCCACACCTTCCCCCTTCCCCCCGATGCCATCAGCCCGGCCGCCGCCTCCCGACTCCCTGGCGGCGGCTGACGAGGCGGTGGCGGCGGTGCTGCGCGCCACATCCGCCCACATGTCCATGCACCGGGCGCTGCAGCAGGCCATCACGGAGGGCGTCCTGGACAGGCAGGACCGCATCGACAAGGTACGGCGCCGATGTACTGCGTCACCACCAGGAGAAGGCACCTCCACCTTCCACCTTCTTCGTCACCACCCGCAAATGCAAGGCACTTGCTCTTGGCGGCACACCCGCTTGCCTGCTTCCCCCGCTGGCTACCATCCCTACAGCCGCTTGCTGCGGCAGTCCATACGGCAGCCGCATCCCATGTGCCCGAGCCTGCGCGCGCCCTTACCCATTTACCCACCGCCGGCCTCTACAGGGCGGGCCAGATACGGAAGCCTCTGGGGTCGGTGGCACATGCGTAGCTCGTCCACCTCCGCCAGACCGCAGACAAACCCCTGCACCAACCCCTGGCGCGCTTCCCCTCCGCCAGGCCGACTTCCGCTTCGCCTCTAGCCAGTCCAAGGCGCTTATCCTCAAGATCCAGTCCCTGGAGGCGCACTTCATGGCAGCCGCATACAGCGACGACGACGTGCGCGCGCTGGGCCGCCTGCACCGCGAGCTGTCGGAGCAGGCGGCCAAGAAGCGCAGCGACGTGGTGCAGGTGCGGGCGCAGGGCAGGATCGCACTGGGCACCCGAAGGGTCGCCACAGTCGATCAACAGGCATAAGCGAGAAGGCCTCGACGGCGCAATCATCACCCGCGGCAGCGAGCACCGGCGGCGACACTCAGAGGGGAACCAAAAGAAGCGAAAGTACGCAAAGGCAGCACGGTATCCGGCGCTCACGGGGAGCGGGGCAGGGCGCAGTACCGTCCCACCGCTTGCCCAGGGGCAACCCTCTGAAGCCCCTTAAGGTGGCGACCCTCCCCGCACACGTTGGCCCCCCATCTTTCCATGACTGTCCCGCCCAACCTCCGCTGCCCCGCTCACTCACCTACCCACACCCTCCCCACGTCCTTCCCGCCTGCCTTCCCCTCGCACCGCCCAACTCTCCACCAGGCCCGCAAGCGGCTGGACGCCTATGAACGGCTGGGCCCCGAGTTCCAGCGGCACCTGGAGAAGTTCAGGGAGGTGCAGCAGGCGCTGGACAATGTGCAGGTGCGGGCGGTGGCATGGGCAGGCGAGGAAGGCAACGGGAGCCCGGCGAGGGAGGGGCGGGCTGCACGCCGGCTGGCGCGCGGTGCGGGCTTGGCGCGGGAGGGACGGCTGCAGCGAGGGGCGAAGCGTTGGGAGCAGGTTCCCGGCAGCGCCTTTGCTGCTTGCGCACCCGCCGTCACCCTCCCCTCCCCCTGCCCCGTGCGCATTACTACATGTCTCACCAGCGCAGCCCCAACGCCCCTGATGCACCCCTAATAACATACCGTGCAAGCCCTCCCCCTGCCTTCCCTGCCCTCTGCCTCCCTCCCCCTCCGCCGCAGTACATGATCCACCAGCGCAACCTGGTGGAGGCCGAGCTGCTCAGCCGCCGGTCGCAGCTGGCGCCCGAGGACAGCATGGACGACGGCGGCTTCGGGGGCATGTACGGCTACTAAGTCGGCACGCATCGCGACTGAGGCGCCGGGTGGGGCCGGGCCGGAGGACAGCACAGGCGGCGGCGGTATGTGCCGCAGAACGAAGGGGCCAGGGCAGTGGGACATTGGGGCTGCATCCAGCAAGTAGGCCGATTAAGGCACCGTGTGGAGGAGGGCGCGCCCAAGCGGCCGGGGCCGATGAAAGCTTGCGGTGCCGGTGCCCGGGGCGGAAGGAATGAGGGCGAGCCGAGCGTGTACCAGTACGAGGGGCCGTGAGGCCGGGGCTGCAGTTGGAACCGGGAGGTGGCATTGCTGCTGTGGGCCGGTGATGGCCCGGGAGGACGTCGGATACGCCCTTGCCCAGGGCCACACAACCAGGAGCTGTGTGGTGCGCGGCGGTGGAGGCTGCGTGTGCTGAGGCGCTGAGTCAGGGGCTTGGGTTGAGCTCTACAGCTACGCTGAGCCAAGGGGGATCGCTCTACTGTCCTTTGCGGCGCTGCCGCTGGCGAGCCATGGGGGCTTGCTGCTTGGGTGCGCAACTCACGGTTGTGAGATTACTCGGTGACGGTGACCTCTGCACGGCGGTGCAACTGCAGCGACGCTACAGCTAGCAGGACGTTGCTGGTCTTGCGTGCTGGGAGCGAGCACCCAGCAGCATCCGCGGCACAGTCGCCCAGCCACAGCGCCACTGACACGGCAGGGGCCTGGTCAGCGCCCAGCCCGGGCCGCTAGCATTCCCGTCTCCAGCCAAGAGGAGGCGTCAGCTGCTGCCTGTTCACAACGCATCAACCTGCCGCCCCAGCCGGCGCCCCTACCGCCGCTTGCTCGTGCACCCAATCGCGGACGGCAGCCGCCACACACGGCCGCTCCGCCGCCACCACACCCCGCCGCCCAGGCCACAGGGCAGCCCAGCGCCGCCAGCAGCTGCAGCGCCGCCAGCGACGCGCCCTGCCGTACCGCCGCACTGAAGGCGACGCCGTGGGGGCCCCACGGGCAGCCGAGTCGCGCCAGCGCCACCAGCGTGTGCAGTCGCCCTCCCAGGCGGCGCCCGCATAGGTCATGTCTTCCTGCAGGGCCGAAGGCAGGGGAGAGAGAGACGCGCGGGAGGGACTTCAGCGCTGTGCCGCGCAACGGCCTACAACGAGTTAGCGGCGCGAGCCCTGCTCCCTGCGCTGGCGCCCGCCGCCCAGGCCGCCAGCAGCGGCGACTCCACCAGCCAGCGCGCCACCTGCAGCTGTCTGCTGAAGAGCGTCAGCAAGTACGGCCGCAGGTCGCGCATGATGTCGTACACATCTGGCTGGGCGCCGCGCGCCAGCAGCAGCTGCAGCGCCGCCAGCCTGCCCTCACGCGCCGCCAGCCGGCTCAGCAGCAGGCGCTCATCATCGACCTCCTTGGCACTGCCCTCGCCCAGCAGCATCTCGAGCGCCGCTGTGTCCCCAGCCGTCGCGGCTCCCCGGAGCGCGGCCCTCGCGTCCAGGTGATAGCCCCGAGCACGGAGCCACGCCAGCCGCAATGGCGCGTCGGCGCCGCAGCGCGCCACGACCGCATTGCACGCGTCGCTGCCGGCCCGCGCCGGCGAGAAGCCGAGCGCCGCCCCCAGCCACTCGACCTTTGCCGCCCAGTCGGGCGTGGTGCTGGCGGCGGCGGCGCTAAGGACGGCTCTCGGCGCCGAGGGGTCGCGGCCCACGGCGGCCAGGTTGATGCTGCGCAAGTCCACGAGGCGGCGCTGGGCGGGTAGGCCAAGCCGCCTGCGGCGCCCTTGGCCAGGTGCGCCAGCTCGCGGGCGGTTGCGGCCTCAGCCTCGCCGCTGGGGCGCTGCTGCCACGCCGCCAGCTCGGGGTGACCTCCGCTGCCGGCGGCCTCGACCGCGTGGAAGAGCCACAGGGCTGTATTATTATTGTCGAACTCGAGTCCCGCATCGCGCAGCAGCCACGCGCACACGTCGAGGTGGCCGGCCCGAGCTGCCTGCTCGAGGTGGCCGTGCAACACGCAGCAGCCCTCGGTCGTCAGCCAGCGACAGCACTCCAGCTGGCCCGTCGCGACGGCTGCGTCCATGGCGCAAGAAGGCTTCAGCTCGCAGCCGGCCGACTTGACAGCTAGCGCGCTATTCGAGCGCACGCCTGAGGCTGCCGTGAGCGCCACGAGCCGCCGGCGCTGCCGAAGCGCCAGAGATCGCATGGCGCCTGGCGCGGCCCACTTGGCGGCGAACGCAAGTTCGGGTACCGGCTGCGAAACGTGGATGACGGAATGTCCGATGGCCTTGAAGTGTGCCGCGGCATCGCGGCACACAAGCCGCCAGGTGCTGGCTTGATTGTTGGGATGCAGCTGCTCAGCAGCGCGCCACAGCAGCACCTGGGGCAGTCGCCGCCAGATCTCGGTGTCGAGCTGCATTCCAGGATTCCTGAACGGCACCGTGTTGCGCACGAACTTATGTGTGGGGATCGTGCTAACAGCTCCGAGTAGCTTACAGCCTGCGCAGCGCAGCGCCGTACCGGCCTGCCAAGCTACCCCTTTCCGCCCTTTCCGCGTGCCCTCCCCGCCCGCCGCTTCACGGCGCTGCCCCGCCCTGCCGCCCCGGCCGCCTCGTCCTGCCGCTCCCCGCGCTCCACCGCTCTCCGCCCCGCCGCTCGCAGCACCAGCGCCTCCAGCTCCCTCCCCGCTCTGGAGCTGCCCCGAAGCCGCTCGTACAGCTTGTACGGCACCACCGCCACGTGGCAGCCCAGCAGCCTCAGGCAGGCGTCTCTCGCCAGGGAGGTGCCCAGAGGCTGCTGCGGCGAGGAGGAGGTGAAGTGCGTGGGGCCGTCCACCTCGACAGCCACTATGTCGGGGCCCCGGGAGGAGACTGGCGACGGCGCAGATGACGAGGAGGAGGGCAAAGACAATGGCAAGGAGTAGGGCGAGGAGAGGGGAGCCGGCGAGGAGGTGGAGGTGGAGGAGGCGGGTGAGGCGGGTGAGGTGGAGGAGGGCGCGGAGGAGGGCGTGGGCGCGGGGGGCACCGTCGGCGCCGGCAACGTCAGCAGCATGTCTACGGACCACAGCCCGACCTGCGCAGCGGATGGCAATAGCGCCCAGGGGACAGGGCGGCCCGAAGCGGGCATGGGTTTGCAAGCCATCACGCCGGACGCCGACCGCAGCCCAACCCCGGCCCCAAGCCCAAGTCACAGCCCCGGTGTAGCTCCGGGTGGATAGCCCTACCCAGGTCCCAAGCCCCCGTACATCGCACCCCCCGGCCCTCTCGCTCACCCGCGCCTCCATGGTCGGCCGCAACCCCTGCTCCTGCAGCAGCCGGAACACGCCCCGCTGCATCTCGCTAATGCTCACGCTGCCCAGCACGCCGCGGTCGAGAGCCAGCGCAGAGCCCGGGCCCACGCCAGCGGCGCCGCCGGCTCGTCCGCCTGGGCCCGAGCCCGGCCCGTCGCCCCTGCCGCTGGGGGAGGCGCCGACGCCACCACCCACGATGGGCTGCAGCAGCTGCGGCGGCGCAAGGCCGGGGTGGGTGGCGGCCAAGATGCGCAGCGCGGCTGCCGCCACGCGCCGTGCCTCGGTATGGGGCAGCAGCTGGGGCAGCCGCCGCAGCAGCGTGCGCGACAGATCCTGCAATGACAGATCGACGGGGCCGGGGCGGACGGGTGGGCGGGATTGCTGCGTGTGGCAGCGTCATAGGCAACACCCAACACGACCGCAAGGCGGATGTGCAGGCCCGCACAGTCGGCGCCGGTTGTCGGCAGCAGGCAGGCGGGCATGGGATCAGACGTGGTCCAGCAATGCGCGCGATACTCGGGAGCCCCAGCGCACAGCGGCCCGGCCCACCTGCTGCAACTCCAGCGCGCGCTTGGCGGCCCGCCCCATGCGTCTGCCAGCGCCAGCGACCGGCCCTGCCGCCGGCTCATCAGCCGACGTCGACGCACGCTGCCCCGCATATCCGCCTGCCGCCTCGCCCCCGGCCGGCGCCTCGCCGGGGGGCTCCGGTGTGGCACCAGGCAACAGCCCACAGGCGGAGGCCACGGCGTAGCTCCACGCCAGGCGCGCGAGCGTGGGCGGCGCCAGGCCCGGCAGGCGCGGCTGCAGCTCGGCCGCGGCCTCGGAGAAGAGCTCGCAGGTGCGGGGGCCGCGCGGCGCCGCAAAGAAGGCGCAGGCGTAGAGCGCGGTGGTCAGGTCGCGCGTCTCCACGACGTCGGCGCGCAGGCCTTGCAACACGGACGACACCAGCTCCTGAGCGGCGGCGGTGGGGATGTGGGCGTCCTCAGCGACTTGGCCATGGACACGCCGTGGAGGGCGGCTCAGCTCTCCGGCCCTACGCCCAGCCCCGAAACACCGGCCCTCAGCCGGCCTGCTTGCAGCGATTGGTGACGCTGGGCCTTTCCGCTCCACGACCACGCAACACATCCGCGATCAACCGCCCATCTCCAACCTCCATGAACCGCGGCTGCCAGTAGCGCAGCCGCGCCAGCGCCTGCGCCGCATCCGTGGCTTGGTGTGGCCGCAGCCTGCCGTCCGCCGCCAGCGCCGCCACCGAGTCGGCCAGCGATGGCAGCAGCCCCGCCTGGTAGGCGGACAGCAGGCCCACCACCTGGGCGGAGGGCGGCAGGATAGGGGAGGGGAGGATGGCCAGACACTACTAGCCGCTACATGATATTGTGAGCATATGATGCGGCAGCCTCGCGAGCAGGAGGCAAGCCCACAGCCTGGTAGGTGGAAAGGCGGCCAAAAGCATGTGCGGGACGGTGTGACGGGGGACAGGCGGCGGCCGCTATACGGTGTGGGGGGCACGTGGACTCGCAGGCCGCAGGCCGACCGCAGGCCCACCGCCTCATGACAAGCGGGGGCCGGGGTCGGGAGGCAGGGCGACAAGGTGAGGAGGGGGTTCGGCGTAGGGGCTTGCCGCTCTCGTGGCGCATACCCCAACGCATGGCACGGCGTGCCGCCCAGGCCCGCCCGCCGCCCGCCACCCCCACCCTGCTCGCCAGGCCCACCTCGGTGGCTCCGTCCGCGAAGCGCTCGCTGTACCTCGCCAGCGCCTGCAGCAGCTGCACGTGGCCCGCGGGGGATAGCTGCTGCCGCTGCTGCAGCGCGCGCCTGGCAGGGTTGGTGGTAGGTGTGTGTGGCTCAGGGCGGCTTCGCTGGCCCTCGCCCAAACTCGGTGTCTGTCCAGCCTTCCCCAACCTGCTCCGCCTCCCCAACCCTGCCTGCCCCTCCGGCCCTACCTGAGCAGCGCCGCCACCTGGTCCGCCTCCACCTGGCAGCCGCTCGCCACAAGCCCCAGCAGCGCGCCCGCGGCGCCGTCCGCACTCACGCCGCCGCCCTCGCTCGCCAGCGCCTGCGCCGGGAAGGGCCGGCAGGGAGTGGGCTGGCAGGGGGCCGCAGGGGGCCGAGCAGCCGCTTACACAGCCCGCCGCTGCTGCCATCCAAAACGGTGGCGACCGCATGCCACTGCCCCGGGGTGGCGCGCACGCGTGTGTCGGGTGCCTTCCAGTCCAGGCCGGCACACACATGGGTTGTGTTCTACCTCACACTGGAACACACCGCTTCTGGGGTGGTGCGCTATTTCGGCCCTATAAAAGTTGAACACACACAGCGCCGGCCCCACTCCGCCCGCCCTCCTCGCCTGCAGCCGTGCCCGCATGGCTGGGTGCTCCAGCTCCCGGACCGCCCAGCCGGGCGGCACCATCGCGCCGCCGCCAGCGCCAGCGCCAGCGCCAGCGCCAGCGCCAGCGCCAGCGCCGCCAGGCTCGTCCCCGGTCCCTGCCGCCGCCGCCGCCAGCTCCTCCAGCTGCACCAGGGCGACCACCAGCGCCGCCGCCTGGTCGCCGCTGTAGGTGCGCAGGTGGCTCTGCATCAGCCGCGCGGCCGTGGTCCACACCTCCTGCGCAGGCGGCCCAGCAGCAAGGGCGCAGCAGACGCAGCAGGTTTGGAGGGGCACGCGGCGTCAGGCCGCACACCGCGGCAGCTCGGGAGGCTGTGTCCGGTCGCTGCCAGTGCAGCCCCTTGCCGCGATTCCTGGTGCGCAGCGGGCACCGTTGGTGGAGCAGCCGGCAGAGCCCGTGGTCAAGCGGCGCCGCACCTGTCCCCGGAAGCCCAGGTTCGCGAGCGCGGGCAGCAGCCGCGGCAGCAGCGCCGGCGCCCGCGCCGCCAGCTCCTGCCGCCGGCTGGGTGGCATCAGCGCTAGCAGAGGGGTCTTGGGGCCGCAGGACAGCAGGAAGGCGGCCAGCGTGCCGGCCGCTTCGGCAGCGCCGGGCATGCCATGGCAGCGCTCCGCTAGCAGCTCAGCCAGCAGGGCGATGTGCTCGGGTGTGAACCCTCCAGCGACGAGCCGGGAACCTGTGATGGTCTGGCAGATGGCCAGCACCGCGCGCCGGTCCAGCTTGGTGCTAGAGGAGAACGACGACGAAGACGTAGATGCGGCCGAGCTGCGGTCTGCCGAGCTGGATGCTGGGGACTGCTGGAGGGTGGGCGAGTTGAGGCGCTGCAAACTGGGGAGTGGGGGTTGGTGGCGACCGAGCTGTGATGGCACGCGACCGGCTTGCAGAGCTGGTACAAGGTCAGCGGCGGGCAGATGAGATGCGGACGCGATGAGCTGCTCTGTCGATGGCGCCTCTATTGAGCCCAGGCGCGCAGCCGCGGTCGCTCTGAGCGCGACGCGCCCACATGGCGCGCCACATCGCCGTGAAGCCCCTGGACAGCAAGGCGCGTTTAGGCGCCTGTTGAGCATCACAGCTTACGCCGAACGTGATCAGCGCATTCTAGGCGAGTGCACACGCGTTCACTCTCCGCCCTTTGCACTGGCCACGGCCAAGCATTGCTAGCGTCAACAGCACAGATACTTGCTACAGTATGTGTTCATACTGTAAACGGGTGCTGACACAACACACATCACTAGGGCTTTTGCCGAAACACGAGCATGCCAAGTTCACCCGGGGGTTCCGAGGACAGACGTGCGCATCGGCACAGTTATGCCGACTGTTTCCCTCAATTGCAAACGGCCATACTCACGAGATATCCAAAGGCCCGCAACTTGCCCCTCGTCGACTTGAGCTGCACACACTCCCATGGCATCGCACCCTACACATTTAGTGCTGTTTGTTCACGGCTTAGCCGACACACATTCTGCCTGGACAAATTGCATCGCCGAGCTCAAGCGCGGGCAGTTTGGGGGCTCGCAGTACCTGCATCACTCGAGCGCCTGCAACGGACGGTTCAGGACGCACCATGGCTTTGACGTTTGCGGCAATCGGCTTGCCGAAGAGCTCCGCGCAATCGTCCAGGCGCACCCGACGCTGATACACCTCAGTGTGCTCGGTCATTCAATGGGGGGCATGATCGCTCGATACGCGCTGGGCGTCCTCTACGACCCAGCCACGGAAACCGTGCTGGGTCTGCGATGTCGCCACTTCCTCACCCTCGCCTCTCCGCACCTGGGGCTCACGGTGGACGACGGCCCAGCGCAGGCAAGGGGAGCAGCACCCAGTGTCTCCATCGCGCACACCAAAGGGTCACGCACCAGTACCAACCGCAGCCACGGCAGCAGTTGCCCACATCCCACACGGCGTGCAGGCCGTGCATCCCCGTGCCTTTGATCCAGTGCACCCCGCTACCTTCTCCCTCTGATCCGCGGCCTCGCCCCGCAGGTGCCTTTCGTGGACTGGTCCGGCCACTTGCCGCTGCTGGGGCGCTGCCTCAAGCGCACGCTGCAGGTACGGCGCCGTGCCCAGCATGCGCCGCCGCGCGGGGTCGCTCGGCTCCGGCCGTGCGGCCCTGCCCCCATCCACCACCGCCCCGTGCTAATCCAGGCCGCCCTTGCCGCGCTGCCCTTCCCGCGCTGCTTGCGCTGTCCCGCCCTGCGCCCCAAGTCGGTGGGCCACACCGTCGCGTCCTCACTCTTCCGCGGCACGGGACGCCACTTCCTCGCGCTGGACGGCGGCCCCGGGGAGCTGCCGCTGCTGGGCCGCATGGTGTTGGACGAGCATGCCAGGTGGGCCGTGGCATGCGGACCATGCTGGCATGTGCCCCATATCGCAGCCTGTGGGCCAGGTCCACATGTCGCGTTGCGGTGCACGTGCTGCGATAGACTTTGATGCGTGCTGGTGGGTGGGGTGGGTGTCCTGCAGCGGGGTGGGAACTGGGCAGGTAGGTAGGGCAGTCTTGCTTACTGGGCGCTCATCGTGGTGGTACTTGTGGCGCTGGTCAGGTTGGGGCAGGTGGGTAGGGGCTGTGCTACAGCTGCGCGCAGGCGTGGGGCTGCTCACTGCTAGCCCGCTATGGTGCCTGCCGCGCCGTGCCACCACACACGCGTCGGCCGTGCTGTGGGACCTCGGCTGCGGGGTCGGGCGGTGCCTTGCCCTTGACACGGTGCTGCGAAGCACAGGTTTCATTGCACGGCCTGCTGATCTCGCTTTCCCCACACCCCGCCCACCGCGCCCCACCATCGCGCCATGCAGGGGCCAGTACTTTTACTCGGCGCTGCGCTCCTTCGTGTCGCGGGCCTGCTACGGCAACGTGGCGAGGGACCACTGGTGCGAGGGGCGGGCGAGGGATGGACGCAGAGCTCCGCGGTTGACTGCGGCTGCTCTACATAGCACTGCAGCCGCAATCCTGGGCGATAGGGCGCGAGGCGGCGTGACGGCGAGGCAGCACATGAGGCCGGCCCGCCGCATTCCTTGCCGCTGCGATGGCGTGTGCCTTTCTTGTCTATGCCGCTGGCGAGGTGGTGCTGCTGGCTGGCCCACGCCCCTCAGGGTGAGCTGGACGAACGCCACCATCCGTGACACGGCCGACCTGCCGTACATCGATCCTACTGTTGTACGTCGCGGCTGCGGCGTGGTACGGGAGGACCCGTTGGAGGCAGCCTTCCACATGGCGCCGCGTACGGTGAGTGCGAGCCAGCAGGCAGCAAACGCCCCCTCTTCACCAGACGCGGCCGAGGCGTTGGCGCAGCAATACGCGCCAGCGCCGTTGTCGGCTGCCGCGCCGGCCGCTGGGTCCGCTGCTGCCTTGCTGGCGCAATTCTCGACGTCAGCAGCGGTGTCGACCGGCGGCGCGGCAGACGCGGCACCACCGCGGCGCGCGCCGTCGACGGCGGCCGAGGTGCTCGAGGCGGCGCGGCACGAGCCTCCGCGGCCGCGGGACACGGTGCCGGCGGCGGCCGGGGCCCAGCGCCCCGCTGGCATGGACGCAGGCGACGGGGTCGGCAGCAGCGTTGTCGAGGCCAGGGGGCCCGCAGCGGCAGCCACGAGAGCAGCCGGCGAGGCGGACTCGGAGGAGGCGGACCTGGAGCGAGCGCTGGAGGCTCTCCCCGAGACGCCGGAGCAGGTGCCCTTGGGCTTGGGGCTGGGGCTGGGGGCCAGGGGCTGAGGCTGCCAGGAGTCATGCGGCAGCTGCGGCTTGGGGTTCCGCCCTTGGCCTGCGGCAGGGATGGAGCCGGGCGCACGGCCGCAGCGAGGCCCGAGCCAGCGCACACCGCGGCGAGCTCGGCCATTCGCTTGCTCGCGGCCGAGAGTTGGCGAGTGCCGCGCGCCTGGGGGCTGCGGGGGTTGCGGCGCAGAGGGCCAATGCCTGGAGATCGAGTGCGCCGGTGGCCCGAGTGCGCCTGTGGCCCGAGTGCGCTGCAAGGCCTCGCTAGCGCTTGTCAGGGAGGGCTGTGGCGCCAGACAGCTAGTCAGCTGCGCGCATGCGCTTTGCTGGACGGCTGACGATGGATGCAAGATGGCGACGCCCCTTGTCTGTGCCCGGGGCGGCCGCGGCAGGTGGTGGCGCTGGCGCTGGCGCGGCTGCGGCTGCTGCCCTGGCGGCGGCTGGACGTGAGCTTCAGGGGCTCACGCATTGGCACCGCCCACAACAACATCCAGGTGCGGCACTGCGCGGTGCGGCGCGAGCGGGCGACATGTACGGCGCATCCGTACGGCATGCGTACGGAGCATGCGGGTCGACTGACGTGCTCACGTGCACAGCAGCGCGTGCACGGTGGCCTCGTATGGCGGGCGGTACGGGTACTGCGGGGCGAGCGCCGCCAGGGGCCCTGCTCGTCCGCGTGCTGCAGGTCTCCCCAGATACTCTCCTGAGCTCCTTTTGCGAGTCCGGGGCCTCTGGTTCCGTGCCTCCCGGCCACTGCCGCGCAGGCCAGTGCGCCGCCCCCGCTGCCTCTCCCGGACAGCCCTGGCGGTAGACCGGGTTTGTACGTGTGCATCGCGACGAAATGCCTCACTACTCCTGTTTGCCATGCCCCTCCGCCTGCGTTGTCCTCCCGAGCAGTGCACGCGGTGGACCAACTACGAGGGCGCTGAGGTGCTGCGCCACCTGCGGCGCCACCTGGAGGTGCGGTTGCATCCACACATGATGTTGTTTTATGTAATATCAGATGACGTCGCACATGTGATGAAGCGTATGCCGGACAGAGCTGAGACCGGTTAGGTCCCCCGCCTAGGTGCGCGGGAGGGGCGTGGCGGGGCCTATGGAACAAACATCACATCCATCACATCCATGAACCGCAAGGCGCCTCACGCCCTCACGTGTCGAACCCACAAGAGCGTTGATGGAGGGCGTGGATGATGCGCCATGCATACACCCTCGTCTGCCCTGTCGCACGGCTAACAAGCCAATTCCCCAGGGCGTCGCGTGTCGGGTATATGTTAATTATTATGAACACCCTCGTCTCTGGCATCCATGGCTCCCCTTGGAAGCCCTCACGCGGCCTGCGTGCCCCTGGCCCTGGACGGCTGCAGGAGGCGGAGGCGCTGGCGGACAAGCTGGAGCAGCGGGGGCGGTAGCCGACGGCTTGGCTGATGTGGGCTCAGTTGAACAGGGTGGACGGGTACGGTGTTGCACGGCAAATGCAGACAAGCACATTGCTCGGTGTATGACTTATGAGCTAACCCAGGCGTACATGCGGGTCTCGGGCCGGAGCTGTAGCATCATTAGCCCGTACCGGTAGTCCCGTACCTGTGGCGGTGGCTGGCGACGGTTACCGTCGCCGTGCGCCAGCCCTTGGTTACGGGGACCCTATAACGGTGTTTGGGGGGTGTTACGCCTATTTGTGGGGGGCTGGCATGTGCGGACGGTGACACGGCCAGGCGCTGCGCGGCGCGGCCGCAGGCTTGCGGGTGGCAAGGTCATTGTTACCAGGGGAGATCACCTGATTGTTACAAGCTAGAACGAAATCAAAAGAAGAATATCTGTAACCTGCGAAAACGTTAATTCATCAATATCTCTTGCGTAATCTGGGATGAAAGGTGACGGCAGGCAGGCCACAAGGCCGAAGACAGGAGTGCGGCTGTGCGGCATACCTGAGCGCGTAACTGCGCGTTATCCAGCCAACCATGTTGAGGGCGTCCGTTGGCTGCTACTGGCGCGGGGCCATGACGTCCCAGCCCAACCCAACGCAACGGGGACCGAACCTGTGGAATGGGGTTCCAATTACAACCAGAAGGATGCCAGGAGAGGAACAGAGACCACCTTGCAACAACCGCTCTGGCACCCCAGGTGCTCAGCAACCCGACCGGTTAGCGGGCGTCCTTGAATGGCGGTGTAGAACGGTAACGGGAAGCGTCGCACACTTGTAGGCTGCGCGGTTAGTGGGGACGCGGCGGGAACCTGGCAGTGCCTTGCGATGCGCACTGGAATGGGGTTGGCGCGCGGCGACTTCGTCAGGAGAAGGTCGTTGTGGGCGCCTCGCCTGGCCTGTGTTAGCTCGTGGGGTACGCTTCAGACATCAACCGAGAAAGTTGCTAGTGCTTTGGGCGGTGATGCAGGCGCAAGGTGATGGTGCGCGTGGCGATCGCCGCTAGGGCGGGGGCCCATCCGGAATGGGGTAAAGGGCATAATCCCCCCCGTCCTTCTACTAGGCTTGCCGGCCGGCCCCACCAATTTGGGATACTTCAATCTTATGCGTTAAAACCTCCCCAGCTGCGCATGGGTGCATGGCTTGCCCCAAAAAGAGGCCACCCTGACCAGACGCAAATAGTCGGTCATTATGCGGTTGTCGCCGGGGCTATTTTAGGGGTCTCGGGCACACCGACCTCCGTGCCCTCACCCCACGGGCCGGACCTAGCCGCCCGACCTGCCTCAACGGCAGGACTGCACATCTCAACGCACGCCGCCGCTGCTGCCGCTCTCGCTGTGTCGCGGGCCGCTTGCGGCGGCCGCTACCAACCCCGCCGCCCCCGCCGCCCGGCCCATCGCCGCCGCCAGGGCGGAAGCAGGTCGGGCGCTCAGCCCCGAGCAGCTGGAGACACAGCAGCAGCAGCATGTTCAGAGCGGGTTGAGGTCACGGTCTGACGGAGGAAGGAGGGGATGGGCAGGAGCGTGCTGTTACGCGGCCTAAGGCGTTGAAACGCAGGTGCCCTACCACCCTCTCAACCAGTTCTCTAAGCGCCGGCACTCGTTGGGGCGCGACCCCTGGCCCCTTCACCCAGGGACACGCTTTAATGCAAAAGTTATGGCAGGCTCCCCGCCCCCGGGCCTCGCGATAGCAGAAGCCAATGTGCCGCCATCGCAACAGCCGCCGCCCAGCCAGCCAGGCACGGC
>BDDC01000053.1:130515-140815 GCA_001662425.1 Chlamydomonas sphaeroides
CCAACTCAGCCCCAAACACCGGTACGCTTCCGCTTGGCACGGCTGACTGAGGTTGAGCTCTGCCGTGGCCGCTAGGCCCCGGCCCGCCGGCGGCGGAGGGCGGACCCGCCCCGGTCTCCGCCATCAGAGCTGATTTTGAGGCTAGCCATGCACCCATGCGCAGCTGGGACAGGTTTACCGAACGTCGCGAGGGCCAGAATACACTCCTCCCGCTCCCCGACACCCCAACCCCGCGAAACCGTCTCACACCTGGCCGGGGCGGCTCCAAAAAGTGTCAGCTGCGTCTGCCCTGGACGATGCGCCAAGCACTGGCCCAGCGACTGCACACTGCACAGACGCTGTCCAGGCCCGTCACTGCACCGCGCCTTGACCTGAGCCAACAACCCGCTGCGCCAGGTCCGTGGCATAGCACTCGCCCGCCCACCGCAGCCACGTACCACATCCCCAGCCTCCAGGTGGCTCCAAGCCAGGACTGCGATGCGGTGCGCTCCGAGGGGCGGCTCGTGGGCAGCGCTACTGCTCACGTCCGTGAGGTCCGCCAGCGTGTCGCCAGTTCTGCCGCACAAACATGGGCCACAGCCATCACCGCCATTGATTCGTGGAACCGCAGCCGGGATCCCCAGCACCTGGAACCTGCGGAGCGCGCCTTGACAGCTGCCTGCAAGCAAGTGCGGTCCGTGCTCTTGCACGCGGCAGCCCTGCTGGAGCGCCTTGACGCACGCCTCCGTGGTGTGGGGCTGCTGGCTCGTGGCACCCAGTATGAGAACACGTCCGGAGACTGCATGTATGATAGCATTGCGGTGGCCAATGCCGGGCAACATGGCTACGGGCGGGACCTGCGACGAGAAGGGGCTCAGTGGCTTCCGTGGTGGCAGCACTTGTCCCAGGAGGCACAGATCCCCATGGCCCTCGATGCGCGCCACACAGCCCCACGGGGCACGCCCCTCGACCGCCACGGCGGCCGCTAGTGCACTTTGGCGCGGAGGGGAAACGGGGAAAGGGCAAGTGTGTCGACGTACCCGTTTCATTTTCGTGTGCCCCGGATCCTTCATCCGCAACACAGAACACAACGGCGACTCCGAAACAGTGCTCGGCAACACATACTATCTGCAACTTCTTACTGCCGTTGCGTGTGCGGCCTGCCGGGGTACATCGCCACCTCGCCAGGATGGACAAGAAAGCTCGGAGCAAGCAGGAGGTCGCGGTCGCGGGAATTTGCCTGAGCCTCCCGTCGTTCGTTATTGTAAGCGGAGGTCGGCGCGCGGACTGGCCAGAGCGTTTCTGTGTCGAGTCTCTTCAAACTTACAAGTGCGCTTCTGCCTCTGCGTAGGTGGCTCTATGCTGCGCCATCCTTGCTATCAATCGGTATGGTTTCGGCGCTTGCGTGCCTGCTGGGTGTAAACGTCTCACGACAGCCACACCACAGCCTGTCTTCATACCATATGGAGGAGCTTGAAGACCTGGGTTGCGCAAGCAAGGACTGCGTGAGAGTGTGACACCCTTAACCGCTCCCTTACTTGAATGCCGTGTGCCGTGCCCGCAGCCAGCACCTGGCCGACGTTGACGGCCTGTGTGAGTTGCAGCCTTCAGCGACTCTGCTGGCACGAGGTTGATCGCCTGTGACAAGCTACTGCCAGCTCGTCCATGAGCTTGTCCACACGCAGCCCCGCCTTCCCGTCTGCTCCTCCTAGTCACTCCGCGCCACATTTCCCCTCCGCGCCGCCCCGCAGGCGTGTATGACTGGTTCACTTACAGATGCTACTACGTGTACAACGCCTGCATGGTAACCAATGACCCAAACGTGAGTTCCCGCGCGTGTGCCAGCCCCATAAACGCAGCGTTGCAACCCCTGATTCCTGCGCTTCAGCTGGCATGCCCATCATGCCCCGTGGCGTGGTCCCTAAACGCACTCAACCCTGACAACCGCAAACCGCATGCCCCCCTTCTGGCGCCCCGACCACCGCCGTCGCCACTGCTGCCCAGAATTGGAAGGTGCGGCCGCCGGGCACGCCGGGGCGGGCCTCTTGTCCCGCATCCGCAGTATCGTACGTCCGCGGTTGATTGCGGGCTGCTCCGTCCGCCTCCCGCGCATCATCAAGCTCGCCCCCGACGCGCCGCGCTGCCGCGCACACGCCTCGCCTGCAGGCGTGCAACTACCTCTACTCGGTGGGCTCCATCGGGCTCTTCATGCAGATGATCAGCCTCTGCCTCTCGGTGCGTGCGGCTTGCATGCTCGACCTTTCACACGCGCGCTCGCACGTGCGCGCAGCAGCACGCATGCCCGGTAGCGGGGTGGGGACGAGGCACCCGCAGCAGGGGCTCGACCTGCCGCAAGCGGTGTGTGCGCTGGGGTTCGTGTCCGCCTGCGCGCACGTCTTGCCTGGCGGAAGCCCGCACGCAGCGCCGTGCGTGGAGCCGGCCGGGCGTCAGCGGCTCCACGCACGCCGTAGCAGTCACGCCCCAACTGCAGCAGCGACGGCCCGCACGGCAACCCCACAACGCCACCCCAACCCGGGCCGCAGATGCACCGCACGGCGGCTGCGAGCGCAGCCTGCAACGGCGTCTTCAACGTCGTATGGGTACGCGCATGTGCCGTACTTAACCCCTGCCGTATGTGTCAGTACCGTGCCGTGTGCCGCGCAAGCTGCGCCGAGCCTGCGTAGCCGCCTCGCGTGTGCGTGCGGCAAGCGGCGTGCCGGCGGCCGGAGCTCGCTCGCTGCCTTCGTCCGCGGGCCTCGCTGCAGTGGCGCTCCCCAGCGCCAGCCGGTAGTAACAAGCGCTGCGATTCCAGCTGTCCAATGGTGTTGCAGATGCAGGGGCTCATTGCGGAGCGACCCACCCCCGTTGTGTGTCCGCGCTGCGCGCATGTCGGTGCGGCCCATCGCCCCAGCGCCGCTCCCGCTCGGACGCGCTGTGCCCGCGCCCCACTGCCTCATTGCGGCCGCCCCCACCCTGCGCACTGGCTCCACCGCGCGCAGTTCGCCATCGCCGGCTCCTACTTCACAGACGTGGGTCGGCTCTGCGGCTGCGGTGTGCACCGGCAGCCTGCCTGCCTGCCTGCCTGCCTGCCTGCCTGCCTGCCTGCCTGCCTGCCTGCCTGCCTGCCTGCCTGTCTGCCTGCCTGCCTGCCTGCCTGCCTGCCTGCCTGCCTGCCTGCCTGCCTGCCCGCCTGCCAGCCTGGTGATAGCCAAGCAGCGTTTAGACGAAAGACAACCCGATGCGAGCGCCGTGCGGGCCCCGGCCCCGCCAACGATCCCCTGCAGGCCTGGCAGGACGCCCGCATGCAGCCGCTGGACAACTACCGCCACGCGATCATGGTGCGCAGTTTCGACCGTACATGCCGTACATCGCACGTGTGCACGAAAGGTTGCTGCTCACGATCATGCCGCGAAGGATGCGTACGCCGCGCTGCACCGTGCGCGCGGAACGTGCCTATGCCGTACTGCCGTACACCGGGGCAATGCCCTGAGCGACCGCGGCTGCCAGGGACCGCCTGGGCCAGCTAGTCAACCACGCCTGCGCTCCAACCGCCGAGGACCTGGGATATGCCTCGTCACACGACGAGCTGATGCGACAGGCCTTACCAGCAGCGCGCGCCCGGCTTCCGTTGGGTCTTGGAGCGGGCTCACATGCCACGCGCCACCCTCGCCGGCACTGTGCTCGCCAGGCGTGTTGTGCTTTCTCGCCGCACATCGCGCCCCTCTGCTGCCTCCGCTGGCCCCCGCCGCCGCAGGCCCTGTGCTGGTCCTGCCTTGCGATGGGCGGGTTGCAGCTGCTGGTCGCGGCGCTGGTGTGCCTCAAGTTCCGGAAGTCCGACCTCGAGGGCGACGGCCGCCACAAGGCAAGCGAGTGCCCCCTGCGCTCGGGTGCACAGCCCTCGACAGCGCGCGCGCGAACATGCACACGTAGCGCTGCAGGCCTTCATGCGGTGTTACTACGTTTGCGATGGGGTATTATTCACGGCCCCTGCTGCAGGTCTGACTCCCGCCACCGGGTGCCTGCCGAACCCCGCAACCTCCTCACCGCGAGCACGCCCTCCTGCAACGCCCCTCCCGTGCCCCCCCTGTTCCCCCTCCTCCCCCATGCCCCCAGCCCCACGGCCAGGACCTGCACTCGCTGTCCGACAGCCGCCCGCCCATGCCGCCGCCCCACGCCGCTCCTGGTAGGGCTGACTGACCGCGAGCGCCACCCGGCGCCTGGAGCGGGTTGTTGGTGTTTCGAGCTGTGTGTACTTTGTACATGTCGGCGGTGCTTCCAGCCTGTGCGTAATGCCGCACATCATCCGAAGGAAGCCGCATCAGCCGCACCCTTCGCGAGGCTGAGCGAGGGCGCCTCGGGTCTTGTGTGTGCGCTGGCGCACGCCACCTAGCGGCGCCGTGGACGTCGCAGTGGAGGGAGGGACTGTGTCAGCAGAGCGCGCCCCGCGTGACGCCGCAGCACGCGAGCCCGGCCCTGGAAGCGCACACGCGCCAGCGGCCCGCCGCGGCCGCCTCCCGCCCATGCCGCTGCGCCACAGCACAACAATCCCCTCACGCGCGCCCTGCAAGAGCCGTCGCTTCCCTGCCCCTCCCCGCCGCACGGCCCCGCAGGAGCCTACGCGGCCGCGCCTTACCCCGGCGCTTACACGCCCGCCCCTTACCCGGCCGCGCCCTACCCGGCCGCCCCCTACGCGGCCGCCCCCTACGCGGCCGCGCCCTACCCCCCGGCGCCACCCGCCGGCTATGCTGGCGCTCCCCCGGCCTACGGCGGCGCGCCGGTCTACGCGCCAGCGCCCTACCCCGCAGCGTCCACGACCTACCCGCCGCCGCCGCCCATTGCGCAGTGATGCGGAGGTGCAGACTGGCGCCGCGGCGTGTGGTGGCTGGCTGTCCAGTGTGGTGGAGGCCGCTGGGCGCAGGTGCTGCCAGCGCGTGCCGAGGGGGCAGAGGGCACGCGGGGCAGGTGTGCCGTGAGGTGTATTGTGCGCGCGTCGAGCTGTGGGGGCTGCCGGACTGGACCGGGCGCCTGGACCGGGCCCCGCTGGCTGTGATAGGGCGCACCTGGGGTTCAGGCCTGCAACCTTGCAACCTTTGAACCTTTGGGTGCCCAGGGTTGCTGTGCATGCGCTTGATGGATGCGATGCGTTGGCCTTGCACCGCGGCCCCTGCGCTTGCTGTGCACCTAGCTCGTATGGCAGGGGCGGGCTGGGCGCCGCATGGGGTTGGCTTGGCGGGTTAGGCGCCCGGGGTGCAGCGTTGGGTGCTCCTGGGTGAGCAGGGAGCGCTGCGGAAGCTGATGAGCTGTCTTGGGCAGCTCGCACCTTGCCGTGTAAGACGGCCGTGGCGTCGGCGCCAGCAGCTGGCCTGGTCGGCGGCCGGCTGCGTCCGTGGGCGCCTGCAAGCCTGCAACGCCGCGGCGCTGCGCTCGGGATGCAGTTGGGTGTGCTGGATCAGGCGTCCAAGCCTCACTCGCCCTGATGTCGCGCCTCGAGCCAAGCCAGCCCTCCATGAGGCCCAGAAGCCCGCCGGCGTGCTGCTGCCTGCTGGGCCTCTGCGGGGCTACGTGTGCGGCGTGGGCCGTCGTGGGCAAGCGGGGCCCGGAACACCGTACTGGAGAGCGCCGGCGCACAGGCGCGCTGCTCATTGCAAGCCAGTGATACATTCGCAGCCGTGCAACATGCAATACTGGTTGGCACCCTCATGCCGTACTTGCACAGCGCGAAGCACCTGTTGCAGAGACGCAACGTGCAGCAACCTCAGGGAAGGGACAGGTGGTGTCCCAGGAGCAATCGACCGACCCAGGGCCGCCTGCGCCGCACCCCACGTCCTCACCCACCCCGCCCAACCAGCCTGGGGGGCGGCCGACCACTCCCGCTGCGGCACACCCCGCCACGTCCATGCCCCGCCACCATGCGCCCGCCACGTCACGCCGCCCTGCCTCCAGGCCGCCCTAGCTACAAGCCCCACCAACCCCGGGCCTGCCTGCCGCCACGACGTCGGACTGAAGCCCCAAACCCCGCGCCGGGCGCACCGCCTGCCACACCGCTCCCCTCAGCCCAGCCCCGCGTACACCGAGGTGAAGCCCTGCATGCGGGTGCGGTCCAGCGGCAGCAGCCGCCCGTCCGCCACCACCACCCCCGCGCCGCCGCCCGCGCCGCCGCCCGCGCCGCCGCCCGCGCCGCCGCCTGCCGCCTGCCGGCCCGCGTGCGGCGCCTCCGCGGTGGGCGGCTGCACGCAGAGCGGGTTGAAGAACCAGCCCGCGTAGCCGTGCCGCACCTGGGGCCCCAGCTCGCCGTTGCAGTAGGCGCCCACAAAGGGGACGCCCTGAGCCAGCACCTGAGGGCGTGAGGGGCGGCCGGCAGGGAGTGGGGCGCGGCGCGGGGCGTGTGGGGGCAGGGCAGGGGCGGCAGCAGAGGCGCGCGCCGGCTCAAGCGTGCTGTGGCCATCGTGTGACAGCCGCGAGCGAGGCGCGGGCTGGAGTGGGTTGGGGTGGTTGGGTGCCACCGCAGCCGTCCCCTTGGCCCCGCACTGGGTCTGCAATACGCGCCTCGCACTCAGCCAACGGTGCGATGGGCTGCAAGAACGCGAGATGACGCGCATGACGATGGGCGACGAGCCATGAATGGACCAAAACGAAGCCATCATACAGTCGCGTTACGGCATAGGTTGCATACCGGTGGGTTGACGCACACAGGGCACAGGCGCCGCCGCCGCACGCACCTCATCCGCGATGCGCGCCTCGCACTCAGCGCTGGCCTCCCCGAAGATAGACCGCCCTCGGCCGGTGCAGCTGAACACGGCCAGCGCCACGCTGCCTGTGGGGGCCGGTTGGTTGCGCGGTTGGTTGGTTGGGGCTGGGATCGAAGCTCATTTGCATTGGGCTGGGGCAGGGTTCTTTGCATAAGCTGTGGCTGGGCTAGGGCCCGGAGATATGCGACGTGGGAGGCGGCAAGGGAAGGGCGCACCCCACCCTGCTGCAAGCAATCGGGACAACGACCTGCGCCCTGCGCCACCGCACCCCACTCGCCTGCGCGCGCGCCCGCCCGCAGCGCCGCCGCGCGCACCCCTGCGTAGCCCTCCCAGTGCCGCGGGTCGGGGCGGCCCCCTGGCAGCAGCGGGTAGGGCGACGCCACGGAGCGCAGCACGGGCAGCTCGGCGCGCAGGTGCAGGCGGCAGCCCTGGGAGGTGGGGGCGGGGGGGGGATGGGCAGGAGAGCACGCATGTGTGTCTTTCGGGACCAGCCGCAGCAGCCAGCTGGGGGTTACACCACGGACACCCCGGCGTGTTGGCGCAGCGTGCCGCGCTAGATGGCTGCCACGTTTCCCCCGCTCGCCCCCTGCCCGCACTCCCGGTAAAGGTTCTGCCAGCCGGCAGCACCGCGCAGCTGGCAGCGCCGCACGAACCCCTCGCCGCCTCACGCTGACCCCCGTGCTTCTCCCGCGCCTTTCCGGCCCCCTTGCCCACCTCCGGGGTGATGTCGGCCAGCTGGCAGCACAGCACGAAGCCGTCGCCCGGGCCGGTCTCCGCGCCCGTCACCGCCGCCAGCGCCTCCTCGTCCGCCGTACGGAAGGCCATGGTGCCGTACATGCAAGCCAGCTGGGCGTCCACCTCGCCCAGCAGGAGCCGGCCGGAACGGAACACCTGGGGCATGAGATGGGAGAGGGAGGGGAGGCCGCGCGGGGGTAAGCACGTGTTTGGTGTTTGCACGTGTGCAGCCCGGGGCGGTGTGTACGGCTTGCAATGCAGTGAGGGCATGGTGCTCCAGTTTCGCATATTTGGATTGGGAAGGGCAGTGGGCGAGAGAGCGAAGACAACACTCGGGGGCAGGGATAGCCTGGGCATGGCTGCGCCGAAGCCTCTGCCCTGCCGTTCCCTTCGCCCTCCCCCGCCCTGCCACGCATCGGGCCGTTGCCCGCGGCCCCCTTCCCCGCCGCCGCACCTCTGCGCTCAGGCCGCCGCTGATGGAGGCGCACCCCCTCGGCGCCGCCCACAGCGCCAGGTAGGGCAGGCTGTGGGTCGCAGCCATGGCATGGCGCAGCTCCTCCAGCAGCGTGCGGCCGCGGGAGCTCACACCGCCTGGCGGCACGAGGGGGCGGCGGCGGGTCAGGGCAGGCGCATGACACGGGCGGTGGCGCGGACACGGTCTTCACCTCCACGCGGCAAGAGGCACGGACACCGCACGATAAGGGCCGGCCGAGCACCAACGCAAAGGAAGGTCGAGCACCAAAAAGAAAGTTGTGCCCAGCACAGCACCAAGGCGGGCGGAGGCAGGGCGGGCAGGCGCGCGGCTGCCGCGGCTCACAACGCCGTGGCAGCACGCGCGGCCGCGCATCGCCGCAGCTGACGCCACGTTGCGCTCCAAAAAACGACTTGCACCAGCTACAACAATTCCATAGCGCATCTTCATCGCGCCTATACATGCTACAGCGCTTCTTTGGAGATGCGCAACCGTACGAGGATGCCACCAACCCGATCTGCGCTCACCCGTCACCGTTACCAGGTACCCCAGCGCAGCCTCGTCGTCATCGTTGTCCTCGCCAGCCCCCTCCCCATCCGCCGCGCTGCCCGCGGCCCCCGCCCGGCCCGCGCCGCGCTTGTCCGCCGCCAGCTTGTGCACCTCCAACCCCACCCGCTCGAACACGGGCTGCCCGGGCAGACCACCCACGCCCCGCATCGCGAGTGCGCACGCCCGCACCGCAGCGACCGGCGGCTCCGCCGCCGCCGCCGCAGGGCCGGCGGCGGCGGCGGCCTCTGGTCCCGCCGGTGCCGCGGCGGCGGAGGCCGCGGCGCCGCCAGCCATGACCGCGAGGCCGACGAAGTGCAGTCCGCGGATGCCAGCGTCCCAGCCGCCGTCGTCGGCAGGGGCAGCGCTGCTGCCAGCGGCGGCGGCGGCGCCGCCGTCGGCACCGGCCTCCTCGGCCACAGCCTGCTGCCGCTGGCTCTGGGCCGGCGCGGGCCGGCCCGGGTGGAAGTAGAGGTCGCCGCGGCCGGACGACACGCCGCCGGCGATGACCGGCCGGGCCTGACAGCCACAGGAACACCACACGCGTGCACAGGCGAGCACATTCATCTATGCAGGTGCATCACATCCAGCTACGCAGGTGCAGCACAGCATGCACTGCCTCTGAGCTTGTGGCGCACATGCGCCGTGCCGGCCCGTCCCGGACAGAGACGTGAGTGTAACCGATTACCGGTTGGAGGATGCCGTACAGCACGGCCGGGTACGGGTGCCGTACCTTATCGTCGGCCTGCATCCAGCCCACCAGCGACTCCATGTTGACGTACGCCGCGTTGCTGCCCGCCGCCAGCAGCCACACGCTCTGCAGGCCCACAGCCGCCGCACTGACGGCCTCGGCCCCGCCGCCCTCGCCCTGAGACCCTGCCCCCGCCTTGGGAGCCCCTGCGGCGGTGTCAGCTCCTGCCGCGGTGGCGGCTGCAGGCTTCACACCGCTGAGCCAGGCGGTAACGGCGGTGATAACGGGGTCAGGCTGGGCCGGGGAGCGGCCGCCGCGCTTGGCGGCGCTGGGGCGTGGCACAGGTGTCTGCGGCGCCCGGGCAGCAGGGCAGCGGGCGCCAGGCATGGGAAGGGGATCTTAGACGGAGACTTTGATGCCAAAGTACGAAGGGCGGACGGGGCCGGATGCACTGGCAGCCGCATATGGTTAAGCGGTGGCCACATCATGCGCTGCCATCCCGCACCCCTCCCTTATCTGCTGCCCCTTGCCCCCTCCTCCCTCACCGGCGGCAGGTTGGCAAAGGCCGCCACCCTGCAGCCCGGCATGCGGCCCAGCAGCAGCGCCACCCCGGCCTGCTTGCCACCCCGCCGGCCTCCGCCGCCGTCACTGGGGTCCAGCTCCCAGGGGCCACCCGGGCCCACACCCAGAAGCCCAGCAGCAGCACAGCCCACAACAGGAGTGCCCTGGGGCAAAGGAAGCAGCAACAGAAGAATCTTAAACAGGGGAGACTCCCCTGATCTTAAATACCAGGAGGGACAAGGGAAGGGGAAGAGCACTGTGGCACCCCGATTTATAAAACGCGTTATCGATGTGCTAGCTGCTGGCATCCCGCCCAATTAAAATTTAGGGGAGTTGCGGGAATTGAACCCACGACCTCTCGCACTTTCGGGTACCCTAAGCGAGAATCATACCACTAGACCAAACTCCCACATCCCAGGCACTGCCTACACGACAACACTTCGCAGTCATCTCGGCGTCTCTCCGCCACCCCCAGGCTCCGGGGGGGAATACGAATTCTTAACGAATTCTTCTTCTTCGCAACACAATACACTTACTCTCTTTCCGCGCCGTGCCTTCGGGCCGTGG
>BDDC01000054.1:0-27742 GCA_001662425.1 Chlamydomonas sphaeroides
ACTCCCCGCGACCGGGCGCGACAACGTGTCCTGACGCCCCGCGCGTGTGCATCCCTTATAGCTCTACATCGCCCATCCTTCAGGTAACCATGGGACTGCAGTGGGCGGGCTGGGCGCTGCACAACGCCGCCGGAGGTGTCCACGGCGGTATCACTCGCTGTGCAAGCGACCGCGGTCAGCCGCGGCCCCACCTCGCCACCTCATACCCTAGCGGCAGGTAATACGCAGGTAACTTGCAATCTGCTGCCCATTGCGCTCTGCGCTTTGTCGATTTGCTGCCTGCTTCGCCTCTCATGCCTCGGTGTATATCCGGGCGGGAGTTAACCTCTTCCTCTCTTTTGCAGTTCTTCGCGCGGAGGCCGACCTCGGCCGCTTGCCGCAGCCTCCGCCCCCGCCCTCCCTGCCGCTGCCGCTCGGCCCCAGCCCCGAGGTGGCGGCGGCCGAACCGCTGGCCAGCGGAGGGCCCGCCCCGGCCCCCGCCGTCAGAGCTCCAGCGGCCGCGCTTGCCGCAGACGCTGCCGCTGCCGCCTGACCTACGCCCTTTATTTGCCGCCGCCATCGCCACCCCCGTCACCGGCCCCGCATGGCGAGCGGCGTGGAGGGGCCTCAGGGCAGGCGGCCTTCCACTGTGCTCGCGTGTGAGCCGGCAGACGGTTGCGTAGCGCATGTTGCGGGATGCGGCGCCATTGCGTGTTCGGCGCCACCTCAGGTGATTTGCAGGCGAGTGGAAGTCGCCCACCCCGGGTGACGGAGCAGGGGCCAAGATATGAGCCCTGACCCCCTGGCCCTGACCGTACGCATCCGCACCCTTCAGGGCTGCCTGCGGTTTAGGAAGGCCTCCGCGAGCCGTCCGATGGTGTTGAGTGATGAGTGGGTTAGGCGGCCGGAGACCGATAGCAAGGTGGACACCGGGACCGCTGTGGCGTGTTATGGTCATGCCGGTTGGTCCGTTGCTGGACGAGGCGGCCGGCCGGCCGGCCGGGGTGGGTGTTCACCCTGTACGTGTGCCGCTGATCGAAGTGAGTAGATGCCTTGGCGGTCGGGCTGTCGCGGACCCCGCTGCTCGCCGCGCGGATGGCTGCGCCGGCTGCTGTGTGGCCTCTGTGTGGCGTGCGACGTGGTGCGATGGCGCGCTGGAGCCTTTGGGAATGAGGCGTGCGTGCGGGAGAGGGCCATATCGGGCAAAGCGGGTGGGTATCCCGAGACGGAAAGCGCGGCCCGTCCCAACTCCTATTACGTGCTGCGAGCGCCAGGGCTACAGAGGGGAACCAAGTAGCAGGATGAGCAAGCTCGTGGCAAGCGGCAGCGCGCGCTTATTGCGCCGCACAATAGTATATCCACTCCTGCCGATGTTCAGGGTTTGCGGGTTCTCTCAGTAGCTCTTGGGTTGACCTGACCACCTTTCGCGAAATTGCACAGCTGGATTTTCGACGAGCAGCCATCAGTGGGCCCTCAACGAGTTGACATCATCTTGCTGTTGAGTCAAGCACTGGCTTCGTGCAGGGAGGTTGGGGGATGTGGCTCCTGCACGGCCACACGCCCACACCTGTCGGACGTACAGGATGCCGCCCCCAAAACGGCCGCACGATCGATTCCTGTTAACATAGTTGTGCATTGAGACGCAGGCGATGTGAACCATCATGCAAGCTGCCGGCCGTGCTGCAACCGTAATGATTACCGCTGTTGACCGCTGTCGCAAACCCTGCATCCGCGCTTGAAAGGCACGTAATTGCATCGGTAACTGCAAGCAATGTTGCACTTACTCGGCTGGGTAGAGCTGTTCCTATTCTGGGCTGTATCTGCCTCTTTCAAACCGGCCTTTGCCACGAACTCGCGCAGCAGCCTATCCGATGCACTAGCAGAAGCTATAAAATCATTTAACGATACCACGGTCCTGGCTCATGAGCTCCAGAGTGTCGATAATGTCGCGCTCGACGTTCTGCAGCAAAGAGCCAGCGACGACTTCCCTACCGCAAAAAAGCTACACGAGCTGCTAGAGGACGCTCGGCAAGGCGGCGTGTTGAAGGTCCTGGAGCTGGCGGAGGAAGCCCTGTCAGGTCCCACCCCAGACCCCGCCACATTTGAGGCCGTCCTGGCGCGGCGCATCCTCCTGGCGCGCTTGGTGACAGCCTGGATCAATGCTGGTCGCAAGCCTCTAGACAGCAAGGCCGAGCTGCTGCTGGCCGCTGTCGTCAAGCAGGTATGACACGTGTTGAGGGGTGCAGGGGTCACCCCTGGACGCAGGCGGGTGCGCACGGAAAGGGCAGGCGTGTCACCGCGCCTCGCTCGCCCTCTGACCTTGAACCCGCTTGACCGCGCCGCCCATCCCCACGCTCGGACCTCAAATCTCATACACCACAGATGTTCTCCATGCACGTGACGGCCGTTGTGGGCAAGGCACTGATGGAGTACTTGCATATCTCCAAGAGCGGAGGCACCAGCTTCAGCCGAGCCGCCTGTGAGTTCGCTGGGCTCGTCATCGCGTTCCGCGCGCAAGCAGAACGAGTCGCAAATGTGTCGGACGCATGACCGCAACCCCACGCGTGCCCCCACGCAGCCGCGAACAAGTGTGACATGGCCGGCGGCATTGGCCAACCCGAAGAGCTAGGCGACTGGTCGCATTGGATTGAACCGAGAGCTTTCAACAAGAGGTTCGGCTCCGAAAAGGTCATGTGAGTTCGCTGTGCTTGCTGCTTGGTTGTGGCACATTCGATGCTCACCGCCGCCGATGGTGCCGCGTCTCGTACAAGGACGAAGGTGGTCAGCGTATGGCACCGTGGAGCGACCTGCGAAGTATGAGGGCTGCAAGAAGCGCATCGCGGCAGTCACTGAAGCGGGTTACAACTACTTCAGTAACGAGGCGAGCCCTGGGCTGTGCAGAGTTACGGGCTGCGGTCTCAGCGCCCCTCAAAGGCGCTCAGCGCTCATGTCTGACCAAGCGATCCAGCTATAGCGAACGCTATGCACGCCCTGCTGTGCGCCGTTCTGTGCCGCCGCCCCGCAGTACACGCTGCACGGCGGGCTGGAGGACATGCACGATACCCACCCCTGCGAGAGAGTGGTCAACGTGGTGACGCTGAGGTGGGGGGGCGTCCGTGGGGATTGGGTTGGTAGCCCAAGTACGGCGGCCCAGCATGCTGTACGGCAGAATGTACGGCGCAACCGACCGCCCTTGTTGCTCGTGTGCAGGAACCCAGAGTCGCGGCTCTACTCGCACATTCACTACATGATGCCCTTTCTGCAAGGCCGCGTGACGCGCGATGCGGGCGAGGAGGTGTTTCTCGAGGCCTTTTGTTCCGGCGACACCACGGCCATGTGGGAGGACATCGCGCCGGCCATCTTCGACAACTACGCTGTCAGGTGCGGCGGCCGTGCTTCCTGCTATGGCAAGTACGATGTCCTGTACTGCTGATGCTGCCCGGTGCGCGCTTGTCCTCACTCGATGCCAACCGACTCCCTCCACTTGCAGGTCCTTCCTCGGCGAGCGCGGCTTCCACTCCCCGCTGGGCTCCATCGGCGATGAGCACCTGGCGGTGGCGCAGCGGCTGCTGCTGCAGGTGCCTGGGGCCGGAACAGCCATGGGGCCCGGCGCCGGCCTGCCGAGCGGCGTCCCCGGTCGCCCCTCTGCATGCTCTCCCTACCGATCTCGCTGCCCTGCCCTGCCCTTCCCGCTCCCTCCCTGCCCACCTAGTTCGACCTGATCCTGGACCTGGATGCTGGCGAGCAGGCGTCGGCGCTGATCATGCGCCAGGGGCTGGGCTGGAGGGTGACGCTGGAGGAGGTGAGGCCGCGGGGGCCCGGGGGCGGCCGCGGCGCCAGCTCGCCAGCAGTGTAGCCTCGCCAGTCGCATGCAGGCGGAAGACACTGGGTGTGCTGGATCCCGCCATCTCCGGGTACCTGCGGTCGTACGAGGCCATGTCATCCCCAAGCTCTGCCCCCTGTGGCGCGTGCTGCACGCGCAGGTCCATGCGCGCACCAGTGCGGCGGTGCACTCCAAAACCGACTTTGGCGGCCGGTGCGCCAACGACGGCGCGGTGGCGGCGGTGCGTCCCCGCCTGGAGCCAGACCGGCGGCTGTACAGGTAGGGTGGGGCAGGGCCTCTCCCGGCCCCCTGGGAACCGGTACCGGTACGGGCGCGCGACACGCGGGCCCGCAGCCGCCTCGGGTTGTGTTCCAGCCAGGCCAGCTCGCTGTGCTCCGAAGAGCTTCATGACCCCCGTGCAGCTGCACTCACAGCAGCTAGGAGCGGGCCCTTGTGTTCCGGCCAGGCTGGCGCGCTATGCTAGCACGCGCGCACTCGCTCGACGGCCGCCGCAGCTGCGGCCCCGTGCCGACGACTTGCCTCTCCCTCCCTCCCCTCCCGCTCCCCGGCTGCCTCAGCCTGGGCCGCGCGCTGAGCTTCCTGGACCAGCTCCTCATGGCGCTGGCGGAGGAGCTGGGGCTGGAGCCGCTGGGCCTGGCGGAGGAGGACGCGGAGGCGCGCGGGCTGGAGCTGGGCGGCAGGAAGCGGCCGTGCGGGCTGCTGGGGATAGGGCAGCGGCTAAGGTTGGCAGAGCGGGACAGGGCAGCACGGGAGGAGGAGGGCGACGGGGATGGGGACAACGGCTGGCGGCGGAGCGCTCTGGCAAGCGCAGGCCGCGGCTGGCGCTTGTCGCGGGCCCTGCGGCATGGGCGGTAGGTGCCTTGGGGTGGGCTACGTATTGGGCTTGGCACGCAGCTGCGTGGAAGCTGCGGTCGTGCACGCCGCGGCATGTGCGCCCTGCCTGCTGAGTTGCGTTGCTTGCGTATGCGGAAGGAATGGACGAGACCCAAACGCAATGAGGGGCTGCATAAGCATCGGCTAGCGGGTTGGTGGCTGCATGGACAGCACACGTGGCCGTGGCCCTAGCCCGAGGGCACCGGCGAGGTGTTGGCGTCTGTGCTGGGTACGACACGGTACAATTAGTACGGCACGATCACGAATGGCGACTCGCCCAAACAGCCAGGCGGGCCTTGCCACGTTGAAAGCGGGTGCCCTGACAACCGGAGTGCGTGCTTAACACCAACCACCACCACGAGCTGCCACACGGGCCCTTCCTTTCCGCCCTATTCAGCACCTAGCGCCTTGCGCTTTCATCCTGGTCGGCAGCCCCAAGCATGCTTGGCCCTTGCAGCACGCAATCTTGTCACAACAGCATGCCGCGCCAACCGTCTGCTCTTCTGCTGTTCACCCCCTGCTGGACACCACCCAGCTGGCGCGACCCCAGCAGCCAACCCAGGGCCGATGCTGGGGGCCGTGGGAACAATCCCCCCATCACACATACGCCACCCTCCACAATTTCAAAACAAATAGAAGTATGCACATGAAATACCCACATCCATGTCTTTGCCAGCAGCAGCCGATGTTTGGGCCCCAACCAACAGCCGGCCTCGCTCGTGGCCGCCGTCTTCCTCGCCGCCCTTTATCCTCTTCCTCACCTCAAGATGCACCCACCCCCGTCAACACATACGCGTACGGTAACACATCCGGTATCCCCACGCCGAGCCCTCACCCCACCGCCTGCCTCCGCTGCCCCCCTCTGCAACGCACCAGCCCCGTGCCTCGGCATGCGCATGCACGCCCTGCTGCTCGCGCGGCGCGGCCAACCCCTGCATGCCGTGCGCCACCACGCTCGCTCCTTCAACGCCCAACAGCTCAAACGCACAGCCCGCTGGAGCAGCAGCGGCGCTGCCCCGCCCTGCGCTGGCAGCGTGCGCCAGCTCCAGTGCTACTCGCACATGCTATGTACAAGTAAGCAAGTCCAGTATCACAGTGCGCGCGCCGCGGGTGCCTGCACAACCTCACTCGTCGTCTTCTTCGTCCTCCCTTTCCTCTTCCCCGTCTTCCTCTTTCTCGTCGTCGCCGCGCTGCTTCCAGGCCGCCACCTGCTCCTCGGTCGCCGCCGTGCCGTCGGCGATACGCGCGGCGCACACGCCCGGCCGCACCCCGCGGCCCTCGGCCTCCGCCAGCTCCACAACCACCGCATCCAGATTGGCCATGAGCAGCGCATACCTGCGACCACGTGCTTCGCGTCGTCACAAGCGCGCCCCATGAAAGAAGATGGGCACAGGACGGAACTCAACGCTCCTATGGCAGGCCGGCACCAAGAGACACCACATAATGCCGGCCCTGGCTGGATGGCGCCTCACAGGATGAGGATGGGCTGAGGCCGAGATCGATACCTCGCCGTAACCATGCAGGGACCGCCTTGCTACCGGGTACGTACCTGGCACCAGCCCTGCGTTTCCCAACCCATCCTCTTCCACACCCACACACAACGCCCACCTGTACAGGCTGTCGTCGAGCTCGTTCAGCTTCGCCAGCGTGTTGCTGCCCGCCCCCAGCCTGAGCCCATCAAGGTCCTTGTTGTCGATCCGCTCCGTCCACAGAGGCTCCAGATTGGCGGGCAGTGCCCAGCGCTCACGCACTACTTCCGGTGACGCGTCCGACGCGGGCGCTACCTGAGGGCAGCAGTGTGCAAGGCAACGAGGCGGACGAAGCGTGTGGTCATTGGCATTGGGCACTTGGGCAAGGCCCTCGGCTTCCGGGGTGCGGAGGCATGGCTCCCGCCTGTAGCGGCATTGCGGGATGGGCAGAAGCTCAGGGCGCGCGCTCTGCGGTTTCACGCCAGGCCGGCAGCAGCCCGAGCGCGCTCACCCCCACGTGCGCGTGGTGCTGCACCGCATTAGCGTGCGTCGTGCGTGACGTTCTGCGCCACCGGCACGGCTCGTCTGAAACCCCGGTTGGGATGGGGTGTCCCTGTACGACGCCGCCCCCTCTTGGACGAGCTAGGCGGGCCATGCATGGCGCCCGCGTGGCGGCTGAGGCTCACGGCTAGCGGTGCAAACGCATCGCTGGCACCTTGTGCTGCATCGCCTGGGGGCCGGCGCTGGATGTCGGGTGCTGGGGCTGCGAGCGCTACGCGTGCTCGCCAGGCCGGCAGCCCACGCACGGCCCGTATGGGCTGTGCACGGCTGGCGTCCGCCCGTGCTCCGATCGGACCTTGTCATCACAACAGCCAGCTGCATGCACACGTTAACACTTGAACACACGCACCTGGGCATGGCAGTTTTTGAGCTGCTCCCGGTCCCAGCCCAGCAGCGTGCCGCCGACCAGCTCGTTGTGCTCCCGGTCCTCCAGCACCAGCACTATGTCGTACCTGTGCCGTACGGTACAGTACGGTATGGTACGGCAGAGTGCGCTAGGGCGTTGGTCGGTGCGGCCACGTCATCCGGTGATGTGACGACGCGGCAAGGGGCGGGGCGCGGGCCTGGGCGCGACGCACCTCTCGAGCAGCTTGATGCGGGCGAGGGCGAGGTGGCGGCGGGTGATGGCGCTGGGCGGCAGCAGATACACCGTCTCGCCTGCGGAGGGTAGAGGCAAACGCCGGGTGACGTCACGCCAGCCAGGCAAGACCTGCCGAAGGCAGCCCGGCACACGGCCGCTGCAGCCTCCCACGTGCTGCCGCGCCCGCCGCCCCACCCCCGGCCGGCGTGCTGCTATGCCGGCGGACCCTTGCGGCCGCATGCCCCACCGCGTGCCTGGCCCTGGGCACTCCTATTACCCAGAAGCGAGCGGATGGCGTAGTTATTGAGGCCGGCCGGCAGCAGCTGTAGCCACGTCGCGGCGCTGTGGCCGCGCGCGAAGTGCGGCTTGACGCGCTCCTCGCCGCACCCGTCGACAAACATGCGCCACTGGCACGTGGGCGAAGGCACAAACGAAAACACATGACGGACCCCCAGCGCCCAACCATGCACTGGGGGCTTCGACGCCGTGCGGATGTCCGGTAGGCAGCGCCGACCCACGTTGACTTCTTGTTGGGCTTCTGCAGCCCGCCTGGCGCGGCGCCCTAGGCGATTGCCTGCCCACGACTACTATGGATCGCGCCCGCCTCCCCAGCCGCCACCTGCCCGTCCCTCCCCGCCAGCATGCGGGGCCGCCCTCCCGCTCTCACCTGGTGGCTCAGGTGCGACAGCGCCCGGTCGTGCGGGTTGCGCAGCTGCGGCACGGAGGGGGCGGGGGGAGGGTAGACTTGGGGAACGGGCTGTTGAAGGACAGCGGAGGCTCGCCGCCCCTCCCATCCCCTGCCTCGCCAGCTTCCTGCACCTGTCGCCCTCCTCAAGTCCTCCCGTCCCCCTCCCCTCGGCCCGCTCGCCTGCACCATCGTGACCATGGTGTTGCACGGGTGCGCCCCCTCGGGCCCCTCCTCGCCGCCAAAGGCCGTGTACTCATTGGCGTACAGGCTGGCGCCCAGGCCGTGCAGCGTGGAGCGGCGACGGTGGCAGCCCGCCTGGCGCCGCGGCGTGCGCCAGCCGTTGCCTTTGCCCGAGTCCACGCCTGCGTTGTGGCGGGACCTTACATGAAGGTTGATGCAACCCCTGTAAGACCGGCTGCCCCGCAGGCGTCGAGGCAGCAAGTAGCACACCGCACCCGTCAACCGCTGAACAGCGCGATGCCCTTGCCGCACACAGTCGGCCAACTGCCAACCGTCGCCTGATAGTCACCGGCCACGGACGCACGCACGCATGCACGCACGCACCCGGCCGGTGGTAGCCGTGTATGACGCGGCACTTAGGCTCCTCGGGGCTGAGTCCATGCCAGTACGAGCTGTTGTACCAGCGCGGCTGCGTACGGCGGCGGTACAACATACGAGTGAGTGAACGACGAGGAGGCAAGCGGCGGTGCGGCTGCGACGGCAGTCCAGCACCAGCCAGGTGGGGATGGGTGGCACGACAGGGAGAGCCAGGGCTGCGCAGGGGGCTGCGGCCGGCGCTCCTTAGGGCATAGCGCAGGGGCTGCAGCCCTAGCTGTGACAGCCAGAGCGCTGCCGGAGTCAGCACCGAGAAGTCCCTGCGACATCTTTCAGCATCCGCACCGCGTCATCGAATTGGCCTGTGAACATGCAATTGTTGCTTGTCGAGCGGCAGCCGCTCCTGCGGCCGATGCGGCAGACCGTCGTGCCTCCCGACTTGCTGATCTGTTGGGTTTAGGTGGGCGGGTCATTGCTGGCAGGGTGTGCTCTTCCATCACGATAGTGGTCGGGAGACGGCAGGACGCACCCGACTGGGCAGCGCCAATGCGTGTGAACGGCGCTGCGCAGAGGATGCCAGAGCCGAGACGCACGGGCACTGCGCCTTGCCTAGTCCCCATTAGGCATCCGGCCCCATCTCAAACTGGATAATAGCTGCCGCAGGTAGACGACCCTTGACCCCGGCACGCACGTGCGAGAACTCGATGACGCCCTTGCGGAGGCCGCTGTCGTAAGCCATGTCGTACAGCTGCAGCAGCAGTGGCTGAGCTGCAACGTTGGTGGCATCAGGTAGGGAGCCATCCTCGCGGTACTTGACCAGGAGCCTGCGGGAAGCAGGGATCGGCAGGGCGGGTGCGTGCGCGCGCATGCGGCGACCGGTTTCACGCACTTCTCGTAGTGTGGACACCGTCCGCAAGAGATACCGCACAGCATCGTGATTCTAACGAAAACCTTCAACCACGATGAGGCTACGCAAAGGGCCGTGCTCAGGGTCCTTGACTACTGTTTGCCTGGCGGTGCTCTTGGGCTCAGGAGGGGTGGTCCGTACCGAGCAACGATCGTGCGCCTTATCAAGTTGATGGGTGGGTCCCCTTGGCTGGTGTCGTGCAGGGTCAAGGCTGCGGAAATGCTTGACAGCTGCTCGGTCAGGTCGCCCTCCGCCTCCAACAGCTTGCGCAGGAGCACCGCGTACGCAGCAGCTGCATCATTGCCATTTATTGAGAGCGAGGTCGCCTCGATTACAGCCGCCAAGAGGCTCTTCGCAGCTTCGTCCAGTTCATAGCGACTCAGCACGACGGTTTCGTCATTTGTCGTGGGATCAAGGCCAAATCGGCCATTGTCAAAGCGCGTTGCAAGAAGTCTTCGCAACGTAGGTTGCCGCGCGAGTGCGAACCACGGTGAGTTCGCGAGGACAGCGAGCAACAGCATTAGCTGCAAGTGCATCTCTGCTCGCGTCAGTTGCGTGTCATTAAAGGGCAAAAAGTTGTGCTAGATGCAGTTGCAACTGGCAAGGACCATTCAAATGTGACAGCCCCGCCGCCTGCTGCGTCGGGCAACTACGTGCAGCACCATACGTTCTGTACGCCATATCATACAGCATGCATCATTTGGTCCATAGCTACAACTATTACAGGGAAACACCCATTACCAGCAGCCAAACCAGGGACATGTTTCATCTCCCTCACTCTGACATGCGGGGCACCTACAGCTCCATGCGGGGGCTGGCTCCATGTTAGCCATGGTGAGCCCCTGTGAGCCATGGCAGAAATGGCGAGTCATGGACTGAGCGCGTGCGGCTGGCTGAGTACCGAGATTATGTCTTGTGAGCAGGTGTGACCCGTGGTGAGCCGTTGGTCTGCCGTTTGTTTGTAGGTGAAGAGTTGACAAGTTGCGGCGCGGGTGATCCAGGGCTGTGGAGGGCTGTGGAGTAAAATGAGTGTTGCGCTGGTGGGGACGAGTGGGTGTAGGGCCGGTGGAGGCAAGTGTCAAGGTCGGACAAGGGAAAGGGCGGTGGAGACAGGTGCGGGGGGCGGTGGAGACAAGTGTAAAATACACATTTTTGTCTCCAGCCTGCACCACACCGGCCGAAGCGACCCCCGCTGTACCGTGTTGGAGAACACCTTGTGTCGCATCGTTGCCCCCCGACCACATCAGGGGTGACACATCAGGGATAACAACTCTGGACCACACGCGCCTATCTGCATTCCACACAGATATATGTTGTCCATTCCTCATGAATCCACGACTAGGAGAACATTTGCATTTAGACATCAACATGGACAACGATGCTTGACGACACCTCCAGCTGCCCACGGCCGCCGGGGCCGCCGCCCCTTACAAAGCAAGGGCCTCTTGGCGAGGGGCCCCGGACTTCAATACTTCAAAACTTCCGTCGGGTGTTGTTCGAATACGGCAACAGCAGCTAGCGCCAGATCAGGAGCAGCCGCCAGGTGTGGACGACGCAGGCCTTCGGTGGCCTCGATTTATCCGTGCCACGAAGGCATTGCTCTTACCCATCCATGACGGCGAAGGGCTGGGGTGCAAACCCATTCACAAGTGCCGATAGAGAGGACCCTTGCCAGTGGACTTGCGGCATAGGCTCCCCTGAACACCGGCGATGGCCTTCCAGCGGCATGCCCTGCGCCGTCGCCGGGGGCGGCAGGCCGCTGTGACGCGAACACTGGCCCCGTGCCATATGGTCGCTGAGCGTCACCCGCCCCCCCCCCGGTCAATGCCGATGGCCACGGCACCCACATCACGCTCAGGCCCTCACGGGGCTCGCCTTCCGTAGAGCTCCGGCGACGTGCTCACGCGCTGTCAGCGATGTTGCGGCGCGCGAATGAAGTTCTCGCCATCGAGCTCACGATGCGATACTTCGAAATCAAACATGTGGAATTCCTGATGGGCGAGGTTGGGGCCACGGGTTGGCGCCGAGGGGCGTGGTGGGCGATTTACTTACGGTCGGTGCCAGGGCCGCGCGGCGATGGCCCGGGCGGTGCTCAGGCATGACGTGCCGCATGCGCGCCGCTAGCGATGCTATAGCAAGCGCAACGAGCCCTTTGCGGATGTTGGCCCCGAGCAGGAGAGCGTCGACCCAGGGAGCCGGGGCTCACCTTGTGGGTGACAAAGATCTGCAGGAGCGGACAACGCGAGGTGACGCGCGAACGGGCAAGGGCGTGTAGGAAGCGCAAGAGGGCTGTGCGCGACACATGGACCTGCTGCTGAGGATGAGGCGGGGCCTAGATAGCCCCACAGGCTAGCCCCACTGCGCGCATGCTCGTGACAGCGGCCGCACGCTGTTTGCCACGGCCCCCTGTGTGCAGTCCCCATCAGAGCCCCCGCGTGCCCGGGCTCTCGGGGCTCGCAAGCAGATCTCCGTCCCGCTTCCCCCTGTCAAGCCGTGCCCACGCGGCCCACCTGCCACATCATGGCCATCACGCCCTACAGGGTACGGCGGGGTACGGCAGGGTACGGCAGGTAGGCCGATGGCGCAGCAGCACGCGTGCGGGCATGGCGGTCGGGGGCCCGGGGTGCCGGAGCCTATGCCTATGTGCGGCCACACCGCACAGCTTGGTGGGCGTGGCGGTTGGTGGCTGGTGGGAACAGCCGGTCGAGGCCGGCCGCGGGTGGTATCGAGGAGCTCCTGGCCGCCCGCGGGCCCCGTCACGTCACGAGCGGCGCACCTGCTCCTGCCACCGAAAGGCGAAGGCCCCGCCGGAGGCGCGGCACAATTGCACGAACTGCTGCACCTGTGAGTCAGGGCAGGGCAGGAGGGGCGGGGCGGGGCAGGGCAGTGGGGAAGGTGGGAGAGGGGAAGGGCAGCCTGCATCGGCTGCATGTTGGCACGCCGCGCCGCCGCCCTGGGGTCAAGGGCGCCCTTGCTGTCCCGTACCACCGCATGCCCGCATGGCTCACACGACCGGTCCACAGCCAGCACCGGGCGGCCGGCGCTCGGGCGCTTCAGGTCGGGCGGCGGGCCCGTCTTGGCCACGGTGCGTGGCTCAAGTGCGCCAGGAGGGCCAGAGCCGGGACGGAGCTCAGCGGCACCGCCGCGGCTACCGCTGTGCTGCAGGGCCCTGCGCCCGGCTGCGCCCAGGCCGGTGGTGGTGACGAGGCATACGGTGCACCAGCCTGACTACCTTGCGCGCGGCACTGGGGGCCAGGCGGCCGGCCCCGCCGGCCCCCGAGCCTCGCTCACCAGCGGCTAGGCCCCAGCTCACAGGCCAGGTGCTCGGGGCCGCCTCTGCTTCGCGCAGGGCTCTTGAATCGCAGCTGTTATGCTGCAGCCCTCCCGCCCGCCCGGGCAGCCGCACCATGGGCCGGAACCACCATCGCAGCGAGACCATGACGAAGTTGGTCCGGATGACGGTGCCGTTCCAGCCGCTGCCGCGCGCGAGGCCGCTGTTGGCCGCCATCTCACGCATTGTCTCCAGCTCGGCCTTGCCGATGTGGTGCGCCATGATCTGACCGGGACCCGGGGGGCCGCGTGCGTGCACAGCGGGAGGCAAGGCTGGGGCCGGGCATTCGAGTCACGCCTGGCGCCCTGGTTGCATGGGACGGGGGCAGGGAGGATCCCCCCGTACGCCCAGGGGGCTTGCGCCCTGGGCCCCACCACAGCCGTGTTTTGGGCCGCGGTGCGGGTGAGCGAGGCCCTCAGCCGGCAGGCGGGCGGGTGGTGTCACGAGTGAGGCGGAGTGACAAGGTGGGCGCGCCAAGCGCGCACCCGGCGGTGACGAGCCGCGCAGATGTACGGCATCGTACGGCGCCCGCCTCACCGCGTCATCGACAAACTGGGAGTGCAGGCCCGAAAGGTTGGGCGGGTTGCAGAAGTCGAATAGCTGCGTCGGATCAACCTGCACGGGGGACGAGGCCAAGGCCAAAGCGGGGGCGGGGCCCCGTCAAGTCGTGGTGCCTCTCGCCAGGCAACACGCACGTGCCTGCCGCATCTCCACCTTGTGCGACATGGGGTTGCCGCATTCCCCACATAACAAACAACTGTAACATGCCGGCATGCTCATAGCAGCGTAGCGCCAAACGCAACGCACCTTGTAGGCTACGATGAAGTAGCGCGCCAGCTCCGGCAGCCCCCACACCATGGAGGGGTGGCCGTCCTCACTGATGAACGTGGCCCCCAGCAGGTAGCCCTCCTCGTTGAACAGCTGCACCAGGTCCTGCTGCACCGGCTCTGTGATGAAGGAGTCGTCGTCCATCGACAGGAGGTACCTGCGCGAGCACGAGCACGCCAGCGTGGCGGCGGAACATGACGGCAGCAGCCGTGTCCCTTGCTGGCCCGACCGGCGGAGCGCACCGCGGGGCAGGCGCGGCCCAGCTAGCGCCCATCACCCTGTGCATTGTGCCGTACTGTATGTGCCGTACCCCCAGCTGCCCGAGTTATGGTTGATGCGTCCGTCTCGCCAGCGTTGGCAAGCTGGGCCACACCCCAGCAAGCCCACGGTGGGCCCTGGCATTGGCATGCTATGCCGCACTGGCCCACCCACGGTCTAACCTGTGTGCCTATGTGGAGTGCCTGCAGCCCCACCTGTGGCCCATGGCGCGTGCGAAGGCCGGCAGGAACGACAGCCGCCAGTCGCCCATGGCTCGATAGGAGGCGCTGTAGTGCGAGTGCCTGCGCCGCAGGACACAGGACGGGCGCGAGCGCTGCTTACGGACACGGGCGGCGCTGGGCACGCGACACACAAGGCGGCGCCGTCGACAGCGCTGCGTTCGGTACGGTACGGCACTGTACGGCACGACGCCGTACATCCGCACCACAGCTTATCCTGCCCCGCGAGCTGGGGCACTTCGAGCCACGTGGCGTTGTCCAGTGGCAGCACGATCAGGTTGATTAGCTGCGCTAGCGTGCCCAGGGCCTTTGTGATGATGTCCACCTGCACGGCATGATTGGGTTGCGCACCCTGTGGGTTTGCGGCTTGCGGCGTCCCTGGCCCTGCGCTCAGGGCAGACATGCCCCGCAGACGTTCCGCTGGCATGCGGCCGCGCGCACCGCAGGCTCCAAGGCCCCCCGCGAGGTGTATCGCCTGCTGCATGGGCGAGCGCGAGGTGGCGGCGCGCGTGCGTTGCAATTGCTGTGGCGCACCTCGGTGTTGAGCGTGAAAATGTATGCATTGCAACGGGTTCGGGGGAACAGGTGCTGCGACGCACGCTCCACCGAGGCGTACAGCATCGCCAGGCGGTCCTTTTCTGCGGCGCCCAGCAAGGATTGCGCTCAGGGCGCACAGTTGATGTTGCTGGCGTACGCCCGCGTCGGCCTCAGTAGCACGAATCCCACGACTCTCCCCGCTGGCAGCCGCACCATGCGACTCCACCTTACCCGCACGGTCAAGCTGCGTGACTAGCCACGCCACAGCTAGCTTGTCTTCGTTGTCTGCTGCACGGCCAAGCGTGGTGCTGGCTAAACCGGTGGCTCTCTCAAGCTGGGGGCCGGACAGGGAGTGCGGGAGAGGCGTGTGCCGCCGCGTCAGAAGAAGGGGGCTCGCCAGCGTGCTCGGTCTGTTTATCAAGCAACAAGCAAGAACCATTCCGAGCGAGCCGTCTTCATTCTGCGCAAGCTGTTGCTGATTACCGCTTCCAGCCTTTCTAGCTTTCCAGCCTGGGTTTCACCTGTCGCAGCTGTAGCGAGCTCAGGCCCGCGTAGGACTTCAAAGCCGTGATTCGCATCGTCATCAGGAGCAGAAAGATTGCACCTATTGCGGCATGCTTGCGGACCGACTCCTGCGGTCGGTCGGTCATCGTCCGGCTCCTCTCTCGGTCGACGACTCGACTTGTTGGCGAGTTATCTGTAAGAAGACATCATCACGTTGTCTGAGAGTCACACCGCACGTTACGATATTGTCCAGGTCCGTCGTGTGTGCAAGTCGGCATGTACCCGCCGTTTCAGAATCGGACCCACTCTACCCAACCCAACCCAACACACGCTATGCACGATGACGTATGGCGAGTCGATAGCGTGGTGGATCTGCGTTCAAACCCTTCAACTGAAGTAGCCCAAGTGGCGGGGGCGGCCCCAAGGACGGGATGGGCCGCCCAACCACAGACGGCGGAGCTGGTGCAGACCCTCCGCTGGCAGCGGCGCCGCCCCTGTCACCGGACGGGGCCGCGCTGCCGCTCAGCCACAGCTGGCGGCGCCAAGCGGATGCGCAGCCATGTGGGGACCGGGTTGGCAGCGAGGAGTAAGAGCTTCAGGGTCGGAGTCACGTAGTCTTGAGTCGTGCGCAACGCGCGGCCAGCCCGGGTCGAGCGTGGTCGCGGAGCGCCGAAGGTCCATCCATCTCCCTCGACGCGTCCATGAGAGCACATGGGGAAGGCCCGCTGCTGTCCCTGGGATCCCCTGGCTTGCACCTCCGCAGCGGTTGCTCTGTTGGCGGCCCAGCAAGGAGGGCAGCACAGCTGCCGGGGGGCCCCGCTGCCACCTCATCACATCGACCAGGCCCTCGTACCGTCGCACACAAGGCAGCTCCACGACCTTTGTCGCTTTGCACATGCCGCCCGAAACATGGCGATAGTGACTCCCCGCGGCATCCTCACCCTGCCTCAGGAGCAAAATTGCCGACGAGCCCCAGGCCGGAAAACACTAACACTATCCGCCTGGCAGCTACCAGGGCTGCCAGTATTGGCGGCTGCCTCAGGTACCCTACTTTGACTTCCACGCTGGTTCTTCATTGAAAGCCACCAGGGCTCTTGCCAGCATTGTGCAACAAAAGCACCGCCCCATGGACAGCCGCTAGCATAGCCAAACGGGTCCGGGCCCGGGGCCTCTCACACGCGTCTGCACCCGCTGGCCAGGCACCCTCCAGCTTGTGTGCCAGTCCCCAATGCCGCATCATTTGCTTGCCTTGATAGCATAGGATCAATGCAATGCAGGCTGCCGTACTTGTCATATGCGATGGTAACGTCCGCCCATCCGTCCGTCCGTCTTAATCCGGGCAGCTCAGTTCGTTGGCGCAACCTTGGCGGGCGCGGCCGGTAGAATCCAAGACGATGCACGGTTAAGGGCTACGCCCTTTCTCCCGTTCCGGATGGGAGCACCATGAAGCCCAATGCCGCCGTATGCGCCAGCCCCCCGCCTGCACAGTAGTGTCGCTTGCAGTCGCGCACTTCCGGCGCCCCCAGCCTCGGCCCGGCGCCGCGCGCCGCTGCAACAGCTGCTGGGGAGCGCCTCACCGGTGCCCTCTCAACCCAAGTCACGTTACGAGAGGATGGCACGCTACCCCGGCCAGGCCGCCCTAGACAAGAATCCAGCTCACCGCCCCTCGCTGACATCACCGCTGTCAGCAAGAAGCCCACCACTCGCAGGCGGCAGTCCCCCATGCCGTCTTTTGCCACCGCCGTGGAGCATCGCACCCCTGTCGCACCGCACCCAAGCCTTGGGAGCGCCGCAGCGCGTTTGGCCGCCTCAGGCCGCCTCATCCATCGCCGCTGCCTTCCTGTCCGCCTTCCTCCTCCTGTCCGCTTTCCTCCTGTCTGCTTTCCTCCTCCTGTCCGCCCTCCTCCTCCTGTCCGCCCTCCTCCTCCTGCCCGCCCTCCTCCTGTCCGCCCCCCTCCTCCTGTGCAGGGCCATCTCCATCCTGGTGTTTGTGACCACGAAACGCCCACGACTTGACCTGCTCCTCGGTCGCCGACGTGCCGTCGGCGATGCGCGCAGCGCACACGCCGGGCTTCTCGCCGCGGCCCTCGGACTCCGCCAGCTCAGCAACCACCGCATCCAGGTTGGCCATCAGCAGCGCATACCTGCGACGAGGCCAATGGCAGCACACGGCTGTTGGTCCCTCACCCACAATGGGGCCAGGGCGAAGCTTGGAGCCCCAGCGCCACCAACACGTGACACCGCCGCATGCCCCGGTCAGACTCTCGCCGAGGTTACCCGTCAAGACGTCTTCAATTCCTTCGTGCGATGGACAGCTGAAAGGCAGCCAGGGGCCCGGCAAGCCGGCCCCGGCCACGGCCACGGCGCGCTGCGCGGCGGCGGGTCCCTCGCCCGTGGACAGCTACGCCATCCCAACCGGGCGCCTCACGCTCAGCGCCCGCGCAGGGCGGCATGCCCACCCTGCACGAGCTTCGCCCGCACTGTGCAAACAGTTGCCTCCGACTGGTCCGTGAAGCGCAGGGCCGCAGAGCTCCATGCAAAGCTCCCCTCACACACAAACTCACATACGTCATTAACGACGCGCCACTCTACCCGGGACGTGCTGTGCCGCGTGTGCTACCTAACACTGGAACATACGTCATCAACCCAGGGCGTGCCTTGCGAAGCGTGCTTGCTTCACTTAAAAATCGCACACATGGATGCCCAAACCTGTACAGGCGGTCGTCGAGGTGGTTGAGCGCAGCCAGCGTGTTGCCGCCCGCCTCCAACTCGAAGCCGTCCAGGTCCTTGTTATCCATGGGCTCGTGCCAGAGGCGCTCTAGGTCGGCAGGAAGCACCCAATGCTCGGCGTGCGCCGCCGCTGCCGCCGGCACGCCAGACGCGTTGGCAGGCGGCGCCACCTGTGGGCGGCGCAAGCGGTTGCGTGGGGCCATCGCATGCGCGACGCGCGTGCCGGTGCCGGTGCGATGCCCCCGCGCGCAAGCGGCACAGGGGCAGGCGCTTCACGCCGCACGGGCGTGTGCAGCGGTAAGGGGCGGTGGCGGCGGCAGCTGGCCGGCAGGGCGCTGCTGCTGGCAGGGCGCTGCTGCGTGTGGGGCTGCTGCGTGTGGGGCTGCTGTTGGGCCGCAACGCACCATGGCACGGAAGCCCTTCAGCATCGACCGATCCCAGCCCAGCAGCGTGCCGCCGACCAGCTCGTTGTGCTCCCGGTCCTCCAGCACCAGCACGATGTCGTACCTGCGCCGTACGGTACGGTACGGTATGATACGGCAGGGTGCGATTAGGGTTTGGCAGGTGGCAGATGAGGTAAGGTTAAGGCTGCGATGACGCGGCAAGGGGCGGGCGCGGACCTCGGCGCGCCGCACCTCTCGAGCAGCTTGATGCGGGCGAGGGCGAGGTGGCGGCGGGTGATGGCGCCGGGCGGCAGGAGGTACACCGTCTCGCCTGCGGAGGGCGGGGGGGCAAACGCCGGGTGACGTCACGCCAGCCCGGCAAGACCTGCCACCAGCACACGGCCGCTGCAGCCTCCCACGTGCTGCCGCGCCCGCCGCCCCACCCCGGGCCGGCGTGCTGCTGTGCCGGCGGACCCTTGCGGCCGCATACCCCACCGCGTGCCTGGCCCCGGGCGCTCCTCTCACCCAGAAGCGAGCGGATGGCGTAGTTGTTGAGGCCGGCCGGCAGCAGCTGCAGCCACGTCGCGGCGCTGTGGCCGCGCGCGAAGTGCGGCTTGACGCGCTCCTCGCCGCACCATTTTAGGAACTCGCGCCACTGGGCGGTGCCGCAGAGAGCACGGAGCGAGGGAGGTGCTTAGCGAGGGCGGCAGGCGTTGCGCTCTGAGAGGCCAACACGTCCCTAAGAACCTGATTATGCACCTTTGCCAGCCCCGAGCCACCATGCGGCCTAAGCCCACGCCAAGCAGCACGCCAGGCCGGGCGCGCTGCGCAACACGTGAGCGCACCGGACGCAGGGGTCTGGCCTTCCAAGAAGGCCTCTGTGGAATTGTGGACTGAGCACGGCTTTGTCTGAGCGGCGTGCCGTGCGCGCCGCGCCGCTGACCCGACAGCTAAGGCCGGACCACCCAACTCCCCTCCCCGCCAGCATGCGGGGCCGCCCTCCCGCGCTCACCTGGTGGCTCAGGTGCGACAGCGCCCGGTCGTGCGGGTTGCGCAGCTGCGGCACGGAGGGGGCGGGGGGAGGGTAGACTTGGGGAACGGGCTGTTGAAGGACAGCGGAGGCTCGCCGCCCCTCCCATCCCCTGCCTCGCCAGCTCCCTGCACCTGTCGCCCTCCTCAAGTCCTCCCCTCCCCCTCCCCTCGGCCCGCTCGCCTGCACCATCGTGACCATGGTGTTGCACGGGTGCGCCCCCTCGGGCCCCTCCTCGCCGCCAAAGGCCGTGTACTCGTTGGCGTACAGGCTGGCGCCCAGGCCATGCAGCGTGGAGCGGCGACGGTGGCAGCCCGCCTGGCGCCGCGGCGTGCGGTGCCCTGCGCCGGGGCGGCCGAGGACGGGCATCGTGGCAGTCTCGGGAGCCATTCGCGGCCGTCACACGCGGCCCACACGAGCGGCAGCCAGCGCCGCTCGCTCCTGTCGGAGGCGTCCGCGCCAAAACTGCCAAGTGCCGAGCCGGTCACGGATGCGAGTGCCAACCCGCCGCGTGCCGGAGCGCGAGCTCGCCGGGTCATCGGTGCCGTACACCGTGCCGTACGGACCAATGCGCCCGGCATGCGAGCCGGCCGGCGAGCCGGCCGGCGCGGCGGCCGTCAGCCCGCAACAGGGCCGGAGGGCTGCCAGCGTTCATGCTCGCCCACGCACCCAGTTGGTGGTAGCCGTAGTGGACGCGGCACTTGGACTCATCGGCGGCAAGGCCCCGCCAGAACGAGGCGTTGTGCCACCGTGGCTGCGGCACAGCACAGGGTTGGGGGACGATGGCTGGCAGCGTTAGGGCGTGTTGGGGGAGCGATGGCTGGCAGGGCTGGGCCGTGTTGGGGGAGCGATGGCTGGCGGACCTGCCTCACGAGGCCGCGCCAGAGCAGCGGCCGTGGCCGGAGCCGTAGCCGTTGTAGGGGCTGGGGCCCCGATCGCGTCACGGCGCTGGCTGCCCTCGCCATGAGCTCCTGGCCCTTCCCTGGCCGCACAGGCACCAGAGCCATGGCGCTGCCAAGACCCGGGCCCTGGCCGGGCCAAGGCGCTACCCCGGCAGTGGGCCCACAAGTGCAGGAGCCACAGCAGCACCAACGCGCTGTCACGGCCTGGGCCCTCAGACGTCAGATAGCGGCCCGGCGCCGCACCGTGGATGCCAGCCTGTGACAGCACAAGGTGCCGGTGCCCCGTGCCCTCACCGTGTCATCAAAGTGGTTTGCAAACATGCAGTTGTGGCTTGTCGAGCGGCAGCCGCTCCTGCGGCCGACGCGGCAGACCGTCGTGCCTCCCGACTTGCTGATCTGTCGGGTGGAGCCGGGGCGGAGCCAAAGCTAGGACGGAGGTGGTGCGGGCACAGCGGCGGGGCATGGTGTGATGTGGCCCCAGGGACCTCAGCACCTGGCAGGCGCAGAGCTCGGGCGTGTCGCGCGCCCTCCCTGGCTAGCACCTCCTGGCAAGTGCAACACGCCGGCCGGTCCATATGTGATGCAAGTCAATGGGCGTCATTGCGTGTCGTGTAGCGCGGCATCTTCTGGCGCGATTCCCTGCAAACGAGCGCGCAGCAGGCATCCGCGAGGGTCCCGTGCTGCGCCCGCTAACGCCAGTGCACCGCTGCACGCACGTTGACGACCCTTCACCCCTCAACGCACGTGCGAGAATTCGATGACGCCCTTGCGCAGACCGTTGTCGTACGCCATGTCGTACAGCTGCAGCAGCAGCTGCCGGGCTGCGAAGTTGGTGGCAGCGGGCAGGGAGCCATCCTCGCGGTACTTGACCAGCAGCCTGCAGGGAGCGGGGCGGGGTGCGCGGGATTCATGGAATTCCTGTCAGTGTGTAGGAACAGGCACAGCGCCGTCTGCAGGATACGGCAGCTTGAAGTACTCGTGAGGCGGCGCGGTTGCCCCGGGCGTGCCTTGTCCCTATAACGGCGCCACACGAGGGTCCGTACCTACCGTGCAACGACCGTTCGCCTTATCAAGTTTATGGGCGGCTCCCCCTGGTTGTCGTCGTGCTGTGCCAAGGCCGCCGTCAGGCCCGACAGGAGCGCAGAAAGGTTGCCTTTCGCATCCAGCAGCTCGCGCAGCATCAACGCGTACGCAGAGGGGCTATTAGCAATTGATTCGCCATGAGTTGCTGTCCTTAGCTCAATTGCCTCCCTAGCACTCGAAAGCAGGCTCCTCACGCCTTCGTCTAGTTCATCGCGATTAAGCAGCACGGCGGTCTCCTCGTTGGTCGTGGCATTTAGGCCAAACCTCCCTAGGTCAAAACGTTTGGCCAGAAGACCCTGAACCCTTAATGCAAAAGTTAACCGCGATGTATTTGAAATGGTCAGCAAAGCAAACAGCAGCAGCGACAAGCGCATCTCGGCGAGCCATAGCGTAGTTGCTTGGTGTAGGCAAGACGTCAGCATATCATCATGCACCCTACACGTACCCGACTTGCGCCCCACCTCGCTCGTGCCTGAGTAAGAAATCCGCCACTGTCCGCCCCAACCCAACCCACTCCCTCTCCCACTCCCGGCACCACCTTCTACGGCTACCAGCCCAACCCCCTGCCGGGCTCGTCTGAATTGCGCGCCTTGTCCCTTAAACCCGACATGGCTGAGGTACGCCGGCACGCCTGCAGCAGCGGCAGCCGCGGGCCGGAAGCCTGCCCATGCTGGCACGCGACGGCGCGAGCGCGCACGGCGCACAGCTAGTCGCTGCATGCACATTCGCGCAATACTGGTATCTCCTCGACATTTTATGCGCGCACGACGTGTGGGAGTTATGACACGTACCCGTACGCCATGCGAACTCCTTTCGAACGGTGTACACACCCAGCTCCTGCCGTACCGCCTTGCGCCGAACGAGCGGTGAGCCTTGGCGCCGGAATCCCGCCAGCCAGCAGGCTACCGTACATGACCTAACTACAGCGGGCCGCATCCTGCCTCAACAATCCCAGTGCTCAGCACACGGCCCGCGGCAGGAACCACCACCCCACACCCAAGGATTGCGCTCTCTGCTTGCATCCCGTGTCTGCCCCTATCGACAGCCCCAACCCAGCCCACCCCGCGCAGGCGTAACACCGCCAGGACGCCAGCCAACGCACCGCCGCGACTCCGTCCCCACCGCCTGACGCGGGGCCTCCGGCCGGCAGCGTGCGGCGCCGCCCCTACCGCGTGCAGCCCTGGTGTGCTGCGCCCTCCTGCTGCGCCCTGCCCTCAGCTACCCTCCGCTCGCAGCACGGCGCAACCGGCGAGTCCGCCCGGGCTCGAAGCCTTGCGCCTGCAGCCTCCTACGCGCAGAACGGCCGAACAAGGACGCCACCCTGCCAAGCAGATCGCCACCCGCCGCGCCGCGCGTGCTATTCGCCACCGTCCGCCCCTCCTGCCCCTTGCCCTCCTCCTGCGCCGCCGTCCCCTTCCCTGCCCCCGCCGTCTGCCCCTGGCCCGCCTCCTCGGCAGCCGGGCCCTGGCCCGCCTTCCCCGCCTGTCCTTCCTGCCCCGCCTGCCCCTTCGCCGCTCCCATCCCCTCCTGCTTCCCCTGCTCCCCCTCTTCTGCGTCCTGCCCCACGCCCTCCTCCTCCTCCTCCTCCTCCTTCTCCTCCTCCTCCTCGCCCTCCTCGTCCGGCTGCGCCACGCCGGCCCGGCTGCTGCGCGCCTCGGCCTTGGCCGCCAGCCGCGCCACCGCCGCGGCGATGGCCTCCTGGTGCGCCCTCGCCGCCCGGTCGCCGCCCTCCACCAGCCGGTGCACCGCGGACGCCAGCTCGCTGCGGTTGGCGCCCCGCTGCAGCAGCCCGCACCTGGCGCCATGGGGCCGGTGGGGCCGGGCGCGTGGGGTGGGGAGGGGAAGGCTGTGTTCAGACGTAGGTGACATGTAGTAAGCACGACCCGCGCGGCACGCTGTGTGAGGGCGGCTGTGTAAGGGGGGGGCTGCGTGAGTGGACCCTGCGTCTAGCTGGTCGGGGCAGGGTCCTGGTCCCGCCCAGCCCAACGCAGCGCTCGCGCGGCATTGCTACGCGGCGACTGCAGCCCCTGGCAGCAGCGGCTGCTGCCGTCCGGCGGCGGCCCACACCACGCAGCGCTGCTTCACGCAACGGCCGACCGACAAGCTAGGTGGGGGCAGGGGCAGGGGCCAGTGGGCAGGGGCTGGGCCAGTGGGCAGGGGTTGGGGCGCGGCCGCACCTGATGTCGCCCGGCGGCGACTTGGGCGTGATGCCCGAGGCCTCTGGCAGCGGCCGCTGGCCCAGCAGGGCTGCCAGCTCCAGCCACAGCTTGTCCAGCCGGTTGAGCACGCGTGCGTAGCTGCGGGAAGGCGGTGCATGGGTGGGGGGATGAAAGCAGCACGGATGCGAAGGGGGTTTCGTTGCTGCCAGCCCAAGGGTGGGGTAAGGAGGGCGGGAGATAGGGGAGAGGTGACGCGCGCACGGAGGTACAGCGACAGGGCGGGGGGCATTGACAGGGTGAACACCCGTGCGGAGCTGCGAGGGGTTGCTGGGCTGTGTTGCTGCGAGGAGGCTGAGCGACGGGTGTCGCTGCAGGGGGGTTGGGGCCCCGTCGCACCGTGTGCCTGCCGTACAGTACGGGCCCCCGTGCTCCGCGCCTACGCGCCGCGCACCTGTACAGCTGCACGTCGGGGCCCTGCCGCTGCTTGAGCTTCTCCATCTCGGCCTCGTTGGGGTGGCACTCGCTGTAGTTGAGCCCAAACTTGGTGGACAGCTTGGAGTGGTCCAGCACATGGGCCTGGTGGGGCAAGCCCGGGCGGGACCAGACCAGGCCACGCACCACACCCATCCGGTCGGGGGCGGAACACGGCGCCGCGTTGGCTTGGCGTAATCGAGCGCGCGCGCCCGGCGGGCGGGGCCCCCCAGCGATGACCGCATAGGCACGGCCGGGGACTGCTGCAACCGTGGAATGAGGTCGCAGCAGAACGCGCTCGCGTGTCTAGCCCATCTCCGACCAGAGGCACTGACCAACGCGCCTACCCTGGAAAGCGCCGCCGGCCAGCCGAGGCCCAGCCAGGCCAGCCTGTCGTTGGCCTCCTCGCCCGCGTCCAGGTCAAAGACCAGGTCAAACTGCGGCCACCGGGACAGAGAGGCAGGCAAAGACGGGCGAAGGGCATGCCATCAACGCCAAGCTGCTTTGAAATATTTTGAAGAGCTCCAGGCGTTGAAGGGGTTGTGGGGGTTGCCACACAAGCGCTCACGGCCCCAGGCCCCTACCTGCTGCAGGAGGTCCCGCGCCACCGCCACGTGCTTATCGCCCAGCGTGCCGGGCGGCGTGTGGAAGCCGCGCTCGCCCAGAAAGGACCTGCGCCACGGGGGGCCCCGGGCCGCGATGACGTAAACGCAGTGCCGTCGGCACCGTGTGTCGCGCAGGGTGCAAACACGGCATCAGGCGCTGCCCCCGCTACCCCAGGTGCGCGGTGGCCCAGCAGCACCTGACGTTGTAGTTGTCGGCGATGGGCGGCGCCACCGCCTCCCACAGCCCGGCGCTGGCGTTACACCAGGTGGCGGCAAAGGCCGCGGCGCCGCCGTCGGGGTCGTGCCTGACGTAGTGCGACTTGACGTGCATCATGATGAAGCTGTACGGCAGCGGGGCGTACGGCAGCGGGGGCTTGTTGAGAGCAGCAGCAGGCGGGACGGCGTGACAGCGCATGGTGAGCATGGGCGTGGGTGCCTGGCCTGGCTCGCGCGTGCTGGCGTGCGCGAGCAGTGTGGTGGCTAGTGTGGGGTGGTGGTGGCTAGTGTGGGGTGGTGGTGGCTAGTGTGGGGTGGTGGTGCAGCGCAGGGCTGCGGCTGTGATCCGCGGAGCGCAACGCGGCGCAGGGAACGCAAAGTGCAGGGGACGTTGAAGCCCGCTGGCTGAAACACAGCGCATGCAGATACTCATCGCTGTGTGCGAGCAACACCACGCGCCACGCACCGCATGGCGGACTCCATCCGCGCCCTCGGCTCCCTGCGAACGACACGCGGTGAGCGGCGGTCGGCGGTTAGCGGCTGCCGCCTTGGCGCACGCCGGCGCGGTGGCTGCCACGGTGCTTCGGCCAGCCGGATTCCACAGCTACAGCCCCGGCTGCCGTACTTGCCGTACTCTATGGCACGTGCGCGCACCTCAGCGTCACGACGTTTACGACGTTGCTGCACAGGTGTGTGTCGTACATGTCGTTCATGCCGCCGTGCAGCGTGTACTGCGGGGCGGCCGTGGCGGTTACTGCACGGCACGCTTGGACCCCAAAGCCCTCGAGCACGCAGGGCAGGCACTCGGCAAGGGGCGGAGCGTCACCTCCTGTGCCCAGAACCGCCACGCCTGCCATCCCCCGGGCTGCTCGCGCTCGCAGCCGTCCAGAACCAGCCGCTCTGGGCCGGCATCCGCCCAACCCACACGCCCCCCACTGGTCGACCCATCTGGGGACCCCGCAGGCGCTGCCGTACGGGCCTCACCTCGTTGCTGGTGTACGAAAAGGCCTTTTGTGCGATGAAGTCATACCGCTGCATGCAGCCGCGCATGCCCGTGGTCCGAGCGATGTTGCCCCAGCGGCCCCACCTGGACACCAGGGGTGCACCAGGCGGGCGGCAGGGGGCGGGCGGGTGGCGCTGCGGCCCCAACGAGGGACCCCTGGCAGTCGCGCCACCGACGGCCGGCCGCGCCGTGGCGCGACTCGTCGAGGCCGAGTAGGCCCCGCGGTGGGCGACGGCACGCACTAGCCCTAGCTACATCGCCCGCAAAGCAACAGCTCTCCGGACAACCGCGAGATGTAAGCCCCGTCCTCATCGGGTGCGCAGCAGCTAGCTGCACGCCCAGGCACGGCCATCCGCTCGAGCGACTGGACACACGGGCCCACCCGAAGCCGCCGCCGCAAGCTGCCCCGTGCCGTGCCCCGCCTGCCCCCTGGCCCCCGTGCCCCTCAGCCGCCGCACCCGCGGCGCCAGCCAGCGGGCTCGCGCCCCGACCTACATTATCTTGCCGCTCACGGCCCTGAACAGGATCATTAATGACACGTCTAATGCAAGGAAATTGGCAACCCTTCCCATGCCCCGACCCACATGATTCGCTTGCCGCCCGTGACCCGCTGGTACGCCTCCTGGTCGATCCAGCGGCACTCGTCGCCAAAGGCCATCACGTGAGCGCCCGCGCCCCGCGAGTGCACGCAGCCGTTGTACTCTGGGGGTGGGGCCGGGCCAGGCCGGTGCGCGTAGGTGTGTGCACGTGTGTGAGAGAGCGCGCCCCGACGCTCGTGTGAGCTGGCACACAGCTGGGATGCACGCCAACACCAAAGTCACACAGCTGGGCATGGACGCGGGCACACGCAGCCGCTGTACTCTGGTTGGCCGCCGGCGCGTGTGGGTGCGTGTGGGTGCTGCTGCATGACGTCGAGTGCTATTGTCGGCGGTGCGGGATACGGCGAAGTGCACGGCTTGGCAGAGACGGGTGTGGGTGTGCTCGCAGCCATAACACGAATGGGGGCCCGAGCGCGCGCCTGGCCCAGGCCCGCAGGCCGGGATGGCGCTGCCCTCGCGCCACGGCCGGGCTTGGCCCCGAGTGGCCCGACGGGCTGGGACCGGGACCGGCCCGCGAGCGGCCAGGCCACCGCAACCGCCGCCGCAGCTGCCGGCGGCCCACGGGGTGCGGGGGCCGTGGCAGCACAGGCCCCGCTGTGTCCAGCCCCGGAGCGGGGCGCCCGCCTCCCGGCCCCGGCCGCCCGCCTCCCTGCCCGCGGCGGCGGCCAGGCCAGCCGGCTCGCCGCGGCCCGCCTCGCCGCTGCGGGCCGCACGCCGCCCGCCTGCAGGGCGCCGCAGCTGCAAGCAGCATGGCGCCAACGCGGCGCCGCATGCCGACCCCAAATGCGGCCTGGCCCCCAGCGCTCCACGCCGGGCATGACCCAGGCAGGCTAGCAGCGGCACTGCCACCACTGCGGACTGACGTAGCAGCTCGGCAGCGGGGCTGCAGCGGGGGTGGCGCTGCACGCCATGGCGTGGCGCGGCGCTCCCAGCGTGTGCCGCGGCTGCTGCCGTGCCTGCCCTGCTGCAGCAGGCTCGCGGCCAAGGCGGCCCGTGACCCGCCCAGCCTGCTGTGCAGGGACGAGGGTTGCGGACTGTGGGGCGCCGGCGCGCTGGTGGCGAGCTGCCGGCGGCGGAAGCGAGCCTGCTAGCTGCCGGGAGGCTGGCCGCTTGTTTTGTGTGGCTGCTGGCCGTTTGTTTTTACGAGGCCCCCAACGCACTCACTGGCGGCCTCGTTCCAGCTGGTCCCGCCGCTCTTGGATATGTGAAAGTACTCCATCACGCCCAGCTGCGTGGCGTGGGTCGTGTGCAGGTCGTACAGCTGGCGGCGGAGCCCCGGGCGGGGGCACATGGGACGAGGGCGGCGGTGAGGCAGGGCACACATAGGCAGGCGAGGGCGCTGCGACAAGGCGCGAGGCCCAGGAGCGACGCAACAGGGGGGGGGGGGGGGGGGGGGGGGGGCAGCCGG